>JAPXFY010003190.1:0-22893 GCA_030674185.1 Monoplex corrugatus
AAAGATGATCCAGAAAACAACTGTTTTGAAGAGGGGAAGGTAAAACTAACAAATAATGTTACCATAATTAACGATTGAAACAAACTAACAAACAAAATTGATAAATATCTGGAAGAAACGAAGAAAAAAATAAAACTAATAATTGACTAACCATAACAGTGAACAAGTGAAATAACATTTTAAAGGTAATTCGCTATAGGACTTTTTGACAGGCTAACAAAAAATTCATACAGTAATGATGATGAGGCAAATATATCAGAAACTGTACTCATAGATAGTGTTGGAATATGTCGTTTTACCTTAACGCAAGAAAGAATATGACTATGTGTTATCTTCTTTCCACACAGACATACTATGTTCTTGGTGTATTTTGTTTTGAATGCATCAAGTTTCCATCTATACATAAGGGATTGTATAATTCTGCTGGCATGAAGCTGCTTAAGTATTTTGCTAATTTCAAAGTTCATGTGACATTTATCATACTTTTTCTGTTTTAATTGGAACTGCTTCCAGACGTAGTTGTCTACTAAAGTGTAATTCTCGTGCAACGAGAGAGAAAGCTGGATATTGTTTGAATCTGGTGAGTTATTAGCTCCCCGTTTGGCAGCCCTGTCAACTTTATCATTATAACGAAAAGAACTATGAGAAGGTATCCAGCAGAAAGTAATATCAGTGCCTCTTAAAGATAAATTATGAATCAAGTGACTAATTTCCAGAATCATTTCTGATCTTGTTTGTAATTTTGATAATTCAAGAGCCTGAAGTACTGATTTTGAATCCACGCAAAAAAGTGTTTGAAAAATTGTCCTAGGAAAACTTATCATAAAGTTTAAAGCCATTAATATTGCAAAAAGTTCAGCTGTAAAGATAGATTTATCAAGTCCTATGTAGAAAGATTTTTCAATTTTGAGAGCAGGTATTAAAAACGCTGAGCCTGCTTTTCTTTCAATTACTGATCCATCAGTGAAAATTTTCAAATGATCTGAATATAAGTCGTCTATATGACATTTAACCTGACTTGCCAGTAAGTTTACATTGTCTCCTTTTTTTAAGTTAGTGTGATGTACGTCAAATTGTGCTCTTTGGAGTTCCCAACTGGGTACTGGCGAAAAGGAAGGTCTTATAGATACAGGATCTACGTGTAGATCAATTCCTGAACCTTTCATGACGTCAGATGTGTATGTTGCAAGAGTGACCTGTGAAGATATTGATTTAGCTCTTTTTGGAAAGTCGATATCTGATCTCAGTTTAATTTCTGTTTCAGAGATGTTTTCTACAGTGGTGTGTCTTAACAAAAATTTAGTAGAAGCGACTTTCCTTTGCTCATCAAGTGGCAACAGTTTGATTTCAGTATATGTGCGAAGACAGGAAGCATGCATTGGAAGACCCAGTGCAAGTTTGAAACCTTTACAATCTATGCTCTGCAGTTTTTTCATTAAGTGTTTCGGTGCACTGAAGAAGATTTCTTGGGCATAGGTTAATTTAGATCTAACAAGCGATTTACAAAGATGAACAAGTGTTGATGAATCTTGACCCCATGCCTGTTTGCGAACTATTTTTAAGAAATTTAAACTTTTTTGAGCTTTGGTTAATAAGTATTCAATATGCTGATTCCAAGATAATTTTGCCGTAAGAAAAACTCCTAAGAATTTAATTGACTCATTAAACTGAAGAAGAGTATCTCCCAGTTTGAAAGTGGGAAGATTTACTGGGTTAGCTCCATTATTAAATAAAACTATTTTCGATTTTTCCAGGGATAGATGTAACCCATTTTCTACCATGTATCGTGCTATTTTATCAAGTTCTAATTGGTAGCATTTGCGTGTATAATTAATACAGCGCAAAGGAGTTTTCCTTTTCATATTTACCTGCATCCACATGCATAAATCGTCAGCATATTGAGCTAAAACTACATGCTTAGATACTTTACTGGGTAAGTCATGCATTAATATCATGAAAAGAAGGGGAGCTATAACGGATCCCTGAGGGATACCCATTTGAAGAATTCGTTTCGTGGAATATACATTTTCAATCCTCGTTTGAAATACTCTGTTTTCTAAGAAACACTTAACATAGTCAAAAATGTGACCTGTCAGCCCAATACTTTTAAATTTAAATAACAATCTGGAGTGCCACACTTGATCGTATGCTTTCGTTATATCAAAAAATGTAGCTAAAACACATTGACGTCTTGCAAATTGTTGTTTTATGTTAGTAGTAAGCTTTGTTAGGATTTCTACTGGTGACCTGCCTTTTCGAAATCCTGCCTGATTTACTGGTATTATTTTATTCTTTTCACAATAGTGCATCAGTCTCTTTAAGATTATTTTCTCCATTAGTTTACATACGTGTGATGTTAATGCAATTGGCCTGTAGTTTTTCAGATCGGTATTACATTTACCTGATTTTAGTACAGGAACCACTATCGTTTCTTTCCAGTTGTTGGGCATTTTCCCACTATTCCAGCATTTTTGAAATATGTCATGTAGCAAAATTATAAAATTTTCTGGTAAATTTTTCAGCATCTCATTGGAAATTGCATCTAGTCCAACTGACGTTTTTTTACTTGGAAGGGACTGAATGGCATCTTTTAATTCTTGAAGTGTGAGTGATGCATTCATGTAGTGAGTATTATCAGAGGCAGGATCCTTATATACATCTTTCTTTTCTTCTCGTTCCCTATAGTCTCTACTAGAGACAGGAAGTCCTTCTACACGACAGGTCTCAGCAAACACGTCTGCAAAAGCTTCTGCTTTTTCCAGTGAGCTAGGAAAAGGGTTATTTTCTAGCTTTACTGGAATTGATGGCAACTTAATCCCGTTTTTCATTAATTTTAGTTTTTCCCAAATCTTTATCATGTCTTTGTGGTCATTTACTTCACATTTACAAAAAGACGTCCAGTGTTGTTCTTTGGCTTGCTCTATGATTCTGTTACACTTAATGTTGGCACTTTTCATCGCTGTATGATTTTCAGGTGACCTGTTTGCTAAATAGATTTTGTATTTTTCTTTCTTTTCGTTCACTGCCTTTTGACAATCCTCATTCCACCAGACATTTCCATGATGTTTTCCTATTTTCGACACTGTAAGTTTTGGAATTGAAATGTTAGCAGCTCTTAACAGTGAGTTACAGAAAACTTCGTACATGTCGTTTATGTTCATTGCTTCAGATAGATCTGTTCTTGTCTTTTCAAGGATTGCCTTAAAACTGATCCAGTCTGCGTTTTTATAATTAAACTTGGGTAAACTATCTTGTGGCATGGCGTCTATTTTAGTAGTATGGTTTAGGGTAAGACGTATGGGGATGTGATCTGATCCCAACAAGTCATCCTCTGTTTGCCACGTGGCGTTTGGGGCTAGGGATGGTGAGATTAAAGTGAGGTCGATAGCTGTGGGTCTGTGGGTTGGTATATCGGGGATCCGGGTAACGTGTCCGTTGTTAAGTAAATATAAATTGGAATCTACAATATTTTCGATCAACCTGTTGCTTGTTATGTTTGTGCAATACTTTTCCCAAAATGGGGCATGTGCATTAAAATCACCTCCAATTATCCACTTGTCATCCTGATCTTGAAAGTGTCTTAACCATTCAGTGTTCACAGAATCTGGGCCTCTTGGTAAGTATACAGAGGCCATATTCACAACTAACGATGAGGAAAATTTTATAATGATTGCACATAATGTGCGTGTGTGTGTGTGTTCGTGTGTGTGTTTGTGTGTGTGTATGTGTGTGTGTGTGTATGTGTGTGTATGTGTGTGTGTGTTTGTGTGTGTGTGTGTGTGTGTTAATATGTGTGTGTGTGTTTGTGTGTGTGTGTGTGTGTGTGTGTGTGTGTGTGTGTGTGTGTGTGCAAAATGGTGTTGTGTAAATGTTGTCATCAATTTCAGATACATTTTGGTCTATAGAACATTGTTTATGATTATTACAGTGATATCATACCACGTGGCTGAATAGTAGACCTACGTGTGTACAGAATGTTTGTGGAACCGTATGCTTGTATGGATTAAGGTCTCTGCATGAGTACATTTATTACCTTCAAAAAGAAATACATTTAGTTAAAGTTTCGTAATTATGTAATTATAAATTATTGAGGAAAGGTGGAAGCATCCCTTTTCTAGTGGATTGATTATTTCATGAAACCCAAGTTTGTCACTCCTTTAGTGTTTATGTCATTGTTTGCGTCAAATTGACCGATGGCTGAATAATGCCTTGCTGTGGGCGATGTAAAGAGAATGCAAAGTGCGATCTACCCATTGAAATAAATGTTCATTCTATGACCTACGTAAGCATAATATTTCATAGTATTAGAATATGTTTTGAAACTTACAATGATTGAAAACTAAGTTATTTTCCACTATGGCACGAGTCGGGAAAAATGTCATTTTAAAATACTTTTGTTAGTGTATATCATGTGTACAAACAGAATAAATGAATGTAGCCTATTACAGTTAGGATTCTACTGTGAGTGTGTAGTGAAAGTGGTAGAATTAGTGAGACATGTTGGCTATTACAGTTAGGATTCTACTGTGAGTGTGTAGTCAGAGGGGTGGAATTAGTGAGACATGTAGCCTATTACAGTTAGGTTTCTACTGTGAATGTGTAGTCCGAGGGGTGGAATTAGTGAGACATGTAGCCTATTACAGTTAGGATTCTACTGTGAATGTGTAGTCAGAGGGGTGGAATTTGTGAGACATGTAGCCTATTACAGTTAGGTTTCTACTGTGAATGTGTAGTCAGAGAGGTGGAATTAGTGAGACATGTAGCCTATTACAATTAGGTTTCTACTGTGAATGTGTAGTCAGAGGGGTGGGATTAGTGAGACATGTAGGCTATCAAAGTTAGGTTTGTACTGTGAATGTGCAGTGGGAGTAGTGGAATCACTGAGACACTGTTTTGCAGGATGTCCCATGTTCTGTAGCATGTTCTGACGTATGTCTTGGGTGTGCTTGCTGCGGGTCATGGCGTCGTCCGCTGACTGGTGTCTGTACTTCTCAGGATAGACCCAGATTCTTCAAGGGGGATTCCAAAAATGTGTGAAGGTAACGTTTCAGAAAAAAGCAAAGCAATATAACTAAAAGTATAAAATTAAGGAAACATCATCTGATGATATAAGATAAATGTGAAATTGAGTCAAAGGCATGAAATCAAAGAAACAAACAAAATATGAAAATAACATCAGAACCTGAACTAGTGGGGATTATAATCATAAAATTGAATTCGGAACTGCAAGCACATGGTGTTATGACAAATCTGAAACTCTAAGGAAATGACCTCATAAAAATAACAAACTGTGAAATACACAATTTGATCTACAAACCGGAAATTATAAAAGTTAAACCGTGCGAAGGACCACACACACATAAACATTGAAGGGGAGTAACAACAAATAATGACAACACAGTGAGATATGTTACCGTGTGACATGGGACATGGTGACTGAAATAGGGAAATAGTGAACACCGAGGATATGCATTGTGAACGTCCCTTTGGGTAACAATGGGGACATTTGTGTGTGTAAGGCAAGTTCTTGTGTATTCAGAATATCAAGGACACCACTTGTGGGTTGCTCCGATTGTTAATGTGTAAGGCAAACATTTCAGTATTCAGAATATCAGGGACACTACTTGTGGGTTTTTCCAATTGTTGATGTGTGAGGCAAACATAATGTGCTTTTAGAATACTGGGGAGCGATATTCATTGAATTCTCTTTATTTATTCATTTGTTAACTATTTTCCGTGCATCCAGACATACTGTCTACTTCAAATTTATGTGATAGAGAGAATATCATAGACGCCACATGGTGATTACTTGGATTGAAATAAACGAAATATTGTTGACTTTGTGACATGTTCTTCGTTTCTTTCTTTTTGTTTATTTTTTTTCCTTCTCATTAGGTCTTGTCAATAAAACTGACATGACTGTGTCAGCTCGTTTTCTTAGGAATCAAATTTGCTGTGTTGTGGTGTCTGGGTGTTAGTTGGCTAGGGTTAGATTTTGGCAATATGTTTGTTTGTTTCTTTGTTTTTCAGTTTGTACAAATTTTGTTCATCCCTAGGCATGGTTTTACACACAGCTCAGGAGAATATTACAACTTACTAGACCTCCTGAAAGCATATGGCATATCAAATAGTACAACCCAATCCATCTGATAGTCGTAACATCACTGAAGATTTGGGAGTTGAATGTCTAGAGAGTGATAAAGCATCGGTGCTCTGGGTCCCATCCACACGCACATGGTGTTTTGTGTTAACTTGTTAACAATCAAGCTGATGTCGTAGTATCTTTTAAGGCTAAAAATGTGCTAAACGAGAACATATTTGGTGTTTGTTTGTTTGAGATCTTACATTCACAAGTTGGCTTAAAACATTTGAGCCTGTCTTGTTTGGCTTTTTTAAATACGCGTTCTGATTCTATTTACGTGTTTCTCTGGTTCCTGTTTGCTTGAACGCGGGCTGTCGCACTTGTTTTGGATTACAGAATATTGCGTTTGAGACGCATGCTGTACACTACAGTCTCTCTCTCTCTCTCTCTCTCTCTCTCGTCTCTCTCTCTCTCTCTCTCCTCTCTCTCTCTCTCACTTTGTTTTGATGTGTAAATTGTGTGGTATTGCCATTGAGTATGAAGTACATGTTCTTTTGGGTGTTCTGCCTTGGAAGACCTAAGAAAAGAACTTATTTCTAAAATATTGGAACATCCTGACACAGGTAAAGTTTAATTCAACGTCTTACAACTGTAAACGAAGAAGCTATGAAAAATCTGGTGATAATTTTGTAAAAAACCTCAAAAAAGGACATAAGATGTCTCCTACATATGTGTTCATTTAAATCATATTTAATCACTAGGTAATGAGTTTGTTTCACAATTGTTTATCTTACATTGATAAATAATGTTTCTGTGCTTACATTTTCACTAACTTGATTTATTTTGTAATTCACAAAGTCTGAAATCTGAAGTCTGATGTCTGAAGTCTGATGTCTGAAGTCAGTCTCTCACTCCTCTCTCTCTGCTCTCTCTCGCTCTCTGTCTCTGTCCTGTCTCTTCTCTCTGTCTCTGTCCTCTCTCTGTCTCTGTCTCCTCTCTTTCTCTATCTCTGTCTCTCTCTCTATCTATCTACCTATCTATTTGGTTTTGTTTTGTTTTTGATTTGTTGGTGGATGTGTTGGGTGTTTGTTTGAATTAGGAAATAGTCTAGAGGTTGGTGTGTATGTTGTTGGTGTGCTGATGTACTTCCAGAAAACAATTCTTTCCCTCGCAAAATGTTGTTGGTGAAGACAACACCATTATCAGGATTCATTACACCAAAAGGGAATTACGGCACTCAGTTCTATTGGCAGTCTTTTGACATGTACACAAGTATCTCTGTTCCAGCTGGACCATGCTATTATGACCAGTCTAAGAAAAATGGTGAAGTACTATGAAAACGTAGTTGTCAAACTGTATACAATCAGCAAAAATGGACCTTACACTTTGGTGTGGGAAGACTTTGAACAATGGCGGTATAACTGTGTTTTCCACACCCCAACACTCACTGTTCTATACAACAACTATTACTGCCTGGACGTACCGTGTTTCAGACTGTTCTATTCCTGTCACCCTGAAAGTCAAACACCTCAAAAGTTACCCAGTGGTTTGTTCAACTGTTCTGTCAAACACTATTCCAGTTTTCAGCACCACCTGGACTGTAACCTGAAGTCAGAGTGTGAAGATGGACAGGATGAAACTGAGCAATGTCCCTTCAGCAGTCCTGATTGTCAGGGTTTGGTGGCTTTTTGTAACCGTTGTTATACATTTTTCTGTGCTCAAATTACAGATTATGATAACCGTGATATGTATCAAACATCTGACAGGTACTGTACGTCTTTGGGAGGCATGTCTGGCATGCCCAAATGTGAGGAAGACTGGTCTGGAATCGTAGACAATTTAACCAATCCATATCTGTATATCTCTCACTATCTTTGGGTTGGTTTGACCACTGGCAGCTCGTCATTTCCCACCATGTACAGAAAGAACGTCATCAGTAAAGACAGGACCGTTTTTTACCATTCTGTTCCATTTAGAGATGAAACATCTCTTACCATTGGATTGAAAAAATTATGCATTTTCAGTCATGGTGGTCAGTTTGTAAGAAGTGTCTGTCCTCCATATTTTGATGACTATGATGATTGTGTGATGTGTGAATTTAGGACAGATCAGACCCACCACTCTTCACAAGGAATAACGTTGACAAGGACCCCTTTCTCTATGCACACACAGCCATCTATGGTGACGTGTCCTGATGGTCAGGTGACACACAAATTTCTACTGTGTGGTTCACACCAGAATGACGTGTGTGGTCAAGGTCACACATTTGCTTGCACTTTTTCTGATCACTTGCCACACACACATGGTGAGTTTGATTCATCAGTTGATCACCTCACTTTTGTCCCTTTATTTACCTGTGATGATGACGTCACCACGCTGTCATACACACTGGTATGTGACTTCCTACAAGACTGTCATGATAAGAGTGATGAGTACTTTTGTAAACATCCTCCTTGTGTCAACATGTTTACTTGTACAAACGGTCAGTGTGTGTCCTATGATGTTGTCTGTGACCTTGTGTTCCATTGTCAGGACGAATCAGATGAACTGAACTGTGATGCGTACAAACAAAACGCAATTGACTTGGCACCAGTTTTTCCATCTCCTGTTCTTATCGATTTCGATCTGATTAACAACATCTTTGTTTCAACCACAATAAAATCCAATGAGTCTTGTCCTGACAGCCACTATCGTTGTCCTGGTAAGTTCAATGACTGTCTGCCTGTCTACACACGATGCAATGGAATGTACGACTGTATAGACCAGGAAGATGAAGATGGATGTAATGAACTAGCATGTCCAGGTTTTTTTCGATGCAGAACGTCCATGATATGTCTACATGGTGACCACCTGTGTGATGGCTGGCCTCACTGCCCACTGTATGATGATGAATTGTCATGTGATGTGACCTGTCCTGTGGGCTGTCTGTGTCAAGGTCACACATTTCTGTGTCATCAGCCTTTCTCTGCTCACCTCTTCCCACATCTACGTTATTTGGATGCCACTGGTACAGGAATGAGTCTGTCTGATGTGTGTAATCATACCTATCTTGTTAGTCTGATTCTTGCTCGCTGTTCTTTGACTGTCCTGTCCAACATGAAGTTGCCAAACTTACAGTTTCTTGATCTCACTGGCAACGAACTACAACATGTCAACTTGACTTACTTTGCTTGCTTAGAACGTCTACAGATACTATCCCTGTCCAACAATCCTATCACCTCACTCTACTCTGATCCTGCATCTAATATTCAGCAAGGTGTACTTACAACAATAGATCTGTCATATACCACATTGACAGTGTTTGGCACTAAAGTTTTGTCCAAGTTCTTGAAATTACAGAAACTGAATTTAAAGTTTACTACTATCAATACTGTCAGCGCTGATGGTTTTCAATTTACACCAAAGTTAACAGCATTGTACATGGAAGGTAGTCCTGTCAAAACATTTCCACCTGACATATTCAAAGATCTTGTCTATCTCCATGTCGTATCTACACTGAATTATAAATTGTGCTGCAAAGAAATACTGCCACAAAATTTTGATGATACGATTTGCTATTCCCCCAAAGACGAAATCTCTTCGTGTGAAGATTTACTTCAATCAGCAATGTACCAAGGGTTTCTTTGGCTGATCAGCTGTCTGTCAGTGACTGGTAACATCGTTTGTTTTGTTGTACGTTTATGTGCACAGAAGAAAACTTCTTCAAGTGGTTTCAGTGTGTTTGTCACCAACCTAACCATGGCTGACTTTCTGATGGGTGTCTACATTGCTATGATTGGAGTGGCTGACGAACTGTTCCGTGGTAGATATCTTTATTATGGTGATACATGGACAAGCAGTGTGGCCTGTAAGGTGGCTGGATTTCTGTCTCTGCTGTCCAGTGAAGTATCAGCTCTGACCATCTGGCTCATCACATTGGATCGTTTTATTGTCCTTCACTTTCCATTCAGCACCTTGCGATTTGAGAGAACATCAGCTACAGTGGTGTGTCTGCTGACTTGGTTGATTGGTTTCTTTGTTGCTTTGTTGCCATTACTTCCAGCTACATCACACTGGGAGTTCTACAGTCAGACAGGTATCTGTATTCCACTCCCAGTTACCAGAAAAAAATTTAAAGGATGGATTTATTCTTTTGGTGTTTTGATCATCTTTAATTTCATCTTGTTTGTACTGATTTCAGTTGGCCAAGCTTTTATCTATTGGTCAGTACAGAAGAATGCACTGAAAACTAACACGACAAAAACATCACGAGACATAACCATAGCTCGTCGGTTGATCACTGTGGCTGTAACAGACTTCATGTGCTGGTTTCCCATTGGCCTGTGTGGATTTTTGGGACTTGCTGGTTTTCCCATGCCTGGAGAAGTAAATGTTGCCTTGGCTATCTTCGTAATGCCCTTAAACTCAGCTCTGAATCCCTTTGTATATACCTTTAACACACTGGCAGAAAAGCGAAGAAAATCCCAAGAGACACAGCTGTTAAAGTGGCTGGAATTTCATTCTGATTTACATGACAGAAAATAACTACATTATGGAGTGGTTGCATGTTATTGCAAAATATACGACACTCAGGGGCACCTTTAGAACACTATCATTCTGTTGATTAAGCAGCGTGTAGTGCCATTTTCTCCACTTTGGTATAAATGGCCACTTGTCACAGAATTTTCTATATAATCTTAATTTACTTACTTTACCCATCTGCTGGAGCGTTGTTGAAAGAAAGAGGTTTCTGTCTATGGCCAGCTGGAAAACTTGTTTTGGTGTGGTGTCATGGGAGATCGGATTTTCTTTGATGCCACTGATCCAGGTCCTTCTTGGTCTACCTCTGCCATTGTGTCCAGTCATTCGCATGCTGAATACACGAATGGTCAGGTGGGAGATCATTTTATCCCATGCAGCTCTATGTGATGGAAGATTGATGTTGTCCCCACGTCAGGTGGGAGATCATTTTATCCCATGCAGCTCTATGTGATGGAAGATTGATGTTGTCCCCACCATTTCTATAATTGTTGTATTCCTGATCATGTCTCATCTGGACTTTGTGACGGCTCTTTGTAAGCAGTGCACCTCACAGGTTGTGAACTTTCTTTCAAGCACTTTGGTCTGGAACCAGCAAAAGACGAAAATAGAATCAGAACGCGTATCTAGTATAACCAGCCAAGACAGACGCAAATGTTCGGCCAACTTGCCTTTGTCAAACGTAAATGTAAGGTTCCAAACGAACAAACACTAAACACAAAAATTAGGAGAAAAAGACTGAAACTTCCCTGCTGCTTCATCGAGTGGGAGAAAAGCACTAAAATGAAATAATAATGTGTTTGTGAGTAATGGTAAGAAATGGGGAGGGGGAGGCAAATATGATGGTAGACTGGAAGTGAGATGAATTCTGGAATTTGAAAAGTGGTCATGCCATATTAGTATTGTTTTATCCTGATGAGAGTCCAGGGCTAAAACCATGAAAACTAAATCGAAAGATAAATAGGGTAATGGAATTGACGTTAAATGCTGTGGTGTGTACATTTTAATGTAGTTAGTGTTAATGTTGAATGCTTTATACTTTTGTAATACTTTACAGTAAATGATAAGCTGCGTGTTAGGCAAGCAAACCATATAGGAATTGTGTGCCGTGCAGGTAGCTGGCAAACGTGGATTTTAGACTTCAGAACTAGAACGTGATAAGTCGTAAGTCCATAGAGGATGAGCTGTCAGAGCTTTTAATAGTCCAGCATAGCGTAGTCACAGGCCAGTCAAAAGAAATAGCATGGCCTGCTATGGTAGGGATGTAAGTGGAGGAGGTTATTGTGGCATCGACGCTGCATAGCAAACCGTATGGTTGGAATGAATGATGATTTGCAAAAATCTTGTTTCAAGTTGAAATGGTGTGTGGAGAACTGAAATGGTTGATATTTGAAGGCCAGAATTGTAAAAAGTATTTGTTAAACTCCAGAAATTTACATGTGTGAATTACAATGTGTTAACAAAATACGTTTAAGAATGGCTACATGGGTACTTTCGAATGATTTCTCTGAGGAGAGATTATTCCTAACACAATCGTGTGAAGATTATTGCTGAACCTAATTTGTTATAAGGGTGATGTTCAATGCTACGGCCGGAACATTTGCAGGTAGGAAATCAAAACTTATCGGCCAAGTTTTGGCACCATTCCGTTGATATTCATGTGCATGTATCTCGGTGCAAGAAGTGAGCACTCGATTTTGCTGTAATGACTTTACTTATCGCATGTGTTGTTTTAAAAAAATTCAACGTACATGTTCAAAACAAATTCAGTGCTCTGGAAGACGTTGGTGACAGTGAGTAACAATGGACAAAGTTGAGAAACTCGATAAATGAAGAAATCCTTAGAGTCGACATGGAAACGCAAAAGATAACTGGATGACAAAGGAAATTCTAGGCTTGATGGAAGAATGGAGGAAGGCAAAGGGAAAGGAGGAAATATAATAATAATAATAATAATTACAATATTTATATAGCGCAAAATCTTGATAAAATCAAATCTAAGCGCTGAAGCAGACACACACGCAAGCACGCACGCACGCACGCACGCACACACACGCACGCACACACACACACACACACACACACACACACACACACACACACACACACACACACACACACACACACCACACGCACGCATGGCTATAAATGGGGAGAAAGAATAAAAGCAATAAAAGCAAGAATAAAACCAATGGAAAATTATAGAGAGCATAGCATATACAATTATATATTATAACCATGTGATTCCCTCCGAGCGGAGACAGGCTGCAGAGAGGGGGGGGGGGGGGGTTGAGTGAGGTTAGGATTTTATGCAGAGGAGAAAAGGTGAGTTTTGAGAGCGGACTTGAAGGAGACAAAAGTAGGTTGCTGACGGACTGAGAGAGGAAGTTTGTTCCAGGAGAGTGGACCAGAAACAGAGAAGGCTCGTGGACCATAGGTATTGAGCTTAGTGCATGGAAAGCGAAAAGTCAGAGGATCGGAGGCAGAGCGGAGGGTACGTGAGGGAAGATAGATCTCAAGTAGGCTTGACAGGTAATCGGGGGCTGCGTTATTGAGGCTTTTGTAGCACATGGTGTCTAGTTTGTACTGTATGCGCTTTGATACAGGGAGCCAGTGAAGTTGTGCCAGGAGAGGAGATATGTGGTCAGCTTTTTTCTTTTTGAGTACAAGGCGTACAGCATTGTTTTGAATGCGCTGTAGGATGTGAATGGTGGAGGCAGGAAGACCAGACAGGAGTGAATTGCAATAGTCAATGCGAGACATTATGAAGGAGAGAACGAGTTTTGCAGTTGTTTCGACAGAGAGATACTTCCTGATCAGCCTTATACGATGGAGATGATAGTAGCAGGATCTGGCAGTTTGAGAAACAAAGTTGTTCATGGAGAGGGTAGAGTCAATGCAGACACCAAGGTTTTTAGCTGAATCAGAAATTGGGACTGATGTGTTACATAATGGGAGAGAAAGAGGAGGCAGCTGAGAAAGTTTCTGACGGGTGCCAATGAGGATAGCTTCTGTTTTGTCGTCATTAAGCTGAAGTCTATTGTGTGTCATCCAGTTCTTAATGTCCGAGTAACACTCAGTGGTGCGAGTCAACAGGCGCTGTATATTATCAGGTGAGTCACTGTCTTGAAGTTGGGTGTCATCAGCATAGAAGTGGTGTTTTATAGAATGGGAGTTGATGATGGTGGACAGGGGGGAGGTGTAAAGAGTGAAAAGAACAGGGCCAAGGACAGATCCTTGTGGAACACCACAGGTCAGGTATGCAGGTTGAGAGTAAGTGCCATTGATGAGAACGGTTTGTTTTCTGTTGGATAGGTATGAAGTGAACCAAGACAGAGCAATGTCAGAGATGCCAAAAGTATGATGAAGTCTAGAAAGGAGAATACCATGATCAATGGTATCAAAGGCTGCAGACAGATCAAGGAGTGTGAGGAGAGAGACTTTGCCAGTATCAGTTGCAAGGAGGAGATTGTTGAGAATGTGTAGTAGGGCAGTTTCAGTGCTATGGCACTGGCGGTAGGCTGACTGGAAAGGATTGAGGAGATTGTTGGCAGACAGGTGAGAGTTCAGCTGGTTGAGGACGACTTTTTCAAGGAGTTTTGACAAGAAAGAGAGATTAGAGATAGGCCGGTAATTTTTCAGTTCATTTGGATCTAAATTGTGTTTCTTGAGGAGAGGGTGAACAATAGCAGACTTGAAAGAATCAGGGACAGTTCCAGTTTGAAGAGAAGTGTTGATGATGTCAGTGATGAATGGGAGGAGAGTAGGGAGACAGTCGGCGTAGAGAGAACCTGGAAGAGGATCCAGTTCGCAGGTTTTGAACGACATGGATCTGATTGTGTTATACAGGAAGATAAACAAATAAATCAGGAATATGTGCAATGAAGATAGGGAAGCTTGACTGAAAACAAAATGCAGAGAAATAGAAGACCGATACAAAACGGATCCTCAAGGTAATGTACAGAAGATTTGAAGAAATTGTCCACAGGAAAAAGACATGCACATCAACTGGTTGCTTAAAATCGAACATGGTACACTTATCATAGAAAAAGACAAAATATTAGACAGATGGGGAGAGTACATTAAAGACCTTTTTGAAGATGACAGAAATGAAGAACACATTGTAAGAAAGAACTTTGAATGACCACCCAAAATGAAAGATGAAGTTAGAACAGCACTGAAAAGATAAAACCAGGAAAAGCCCCAGGACCAGACAATATTGCTACACAGATGATAGAAGCCCTGAAATAATTTGGTATTGAAAAAATAACAGTCCTCCTAAATGAAATTTGTGACACTGGAAAAATCCCCAAACATATGCCAAAATCAATTTTCATTGCACTTCCAAAGAAAACAGGGGCTATAGAATGCAAACTCAATCGCACAATTAGATTGATGAGTCATGTAACAAAAATCCTATTAAGAATAATCATGATGAGGACAAGGAATAGCATCAAAAGAGAAACAACAGAAGCTTGAAGAACAGTGTGGAATTGTGGCAGGGAAAGGAACTATTAATGCCTTATACATCCTAAGAACCATCACAGAGAGGTCAATCGAGATGAACAACGATTTATATTTATGCTTTGTTGATTATACCAAAGCTTTCGATCGGGAAAGCCATAAAGAACTTATCAACCAACTAGAAAGACTCACAATTCATGGAAAAGATCTATGAATAATCAGAAATGTGTATTGGGAACAAACAGCTGCAATGAGAGCTCTTTCCAAAATATAAAGAGGAGTCAGACAAGGTTGTGATTTGTCATCAGATCTGTTGCCTTACGCGCCTCTTCCACTGTCTTTGTCTTCAGCCACTCTGCAAGTCCGTCCAATATTTTTTCCCTGGGTCTACCTAGTGCTCTCTTTCCCTCCAGCTTTACTGATGTGACCGGGTGCTCCAATACCCCTTTCCTCATAAAATGGCCTATTAATGTTGCCTGTCTTTTCCTGATCGTCCTTATGAATCATCTTCTTGTGTCTGCATCCATCAAGACTGTCTCGTTTGTTTTCTTTGCTGCCCGTGGAACTCTCAAAATTCTTCTTAAAAAAACACATCTTGGCTGCTCAATCTTGTTCTGGCTTTGCTTGTTGACCGTCCACGCCTCACAACCGAATAACATTATCGGTTCTATATAACATTCAAGAAATCTCTTCCTGATGTTTTTTGATAGGCATTTGTTGGTAAGAATGCTTTTCATCTTCTTGAATGCTGTTTTGGCCTGGCCAATTCTGCTGGCTATTTCTGATATAGTATGCCATCTGGTGAAATGATGGTTCCCAGGTTTTTAAACTTATCAACCTGTCTCAAGGTTGTGTCGTTTGCTGTTATTTTGCATGGGGGATTTCATGTTTTTTACTGGTTACCATTTGATATCAACATCATTCAGGTGTATGCACTAACATCCACAAGTACTCAGGAAGACATCGACAACTACGAAGTATTAGAGATGGCCAAAGTCCAATGTAAATCACAAGATGTTACAGTAATAATGGGAGATTTTAATGCTAAAGTGGAACAGGATAAGGTGGAGGATATAGTTGGACCTCATGGCCTTGGTCATCATCATCATCATCATCAGGTGCCCTGCCGCATGGCGTTGGCGACCATGGACTTCCAACCATCTCTTTCTCTCGTTGCCCCCAGCATCTCCCCCACCCTCTTCATCTCCAGCCACTCTGCAAGTCCGTCCAGCATTCTCTCCATGGGTCTACCTGTTGCTGTCTTTCCCTTCAGCTTTCCCATTGTGACCAGGTGCTCCAAATCCCCCTTCCTCATAAAATGGCCTATAAATCTTGCTTGTCTTTTCCTAATCTTCCTTATGAATGATCTACTTGTGTCTGCCTCCATCAAGACTGTCTCGTTTGTTTTCTTTCATGTCCATGGAACTCTCAACATTCTTCTGAGAAACCACATCTCGGCTGCCTCGATCCTGCTCTGGATTTGCTTGCTGACTGTCCATGCCTCGCATCCGTACAACAGTATTGGTTCCATATAACATTCAAGGACTCTCTCTCTGATGTTAATTGATAGGCATTTGTTGGTAAGAATGCTTTTCATCTTCTTGAATGCTGTTTTGGCTTGGCCGATTCTGCCAGCTATTTCCGATGTGCATCTGCCGTCTGATGAAATGACCATTCCCAGGTATTTGAACTTATTAACCTGTGTCAAGGTTGTGCCATTTGCTGTTATTTTGCATGAGAGGATTTCATGTTTTTTACTGATCACCATGACTTCAGTCTTCCTGCTGTTTAGTTCCAACCCCTTATCTTTGCTTTCTGTTTCTAGTATATTCACAAGATTTTGTAGGTCCCTTTCATTTTCTGCAATTAACACGGTGTCATCTGCGTACCGAATGTTGTTTATCATTTTCCCTCCAAACTTTAATCCAGGGTCTTCTTCTGGGTTTCTCATGATGTTTTCGCTATATAGTGAAACCAGATCTGGTGACAAAACACAACCCTGTCTGACTCCTCTTTTCATGTTTTGAAAAGAGCTTATATTGTTTTCTACTCTCATTGCAGCTGTTTGTTCCCAGTACATATTCCTGATTATTCGTAGATCTTTTCCATCGACATTGAGTCTCTCCAGTTGGTTGATCAATTCATCATGTCGTACCCAATTGAAAGCCTTGGTATAGTCAACAAAGCATAAATACAAATCCTTATTCATCTCAATTGACCTCTCTATGATAGTTCTTAGGATGTATATGGCATTAATAGTTCCTTTCCCCTCCACAAATCCACACTGTTCTGCTATTTCTCTTTTGATTCTATTCTTTGTCCTCATCATGATTATTCATAACAGGATTTTTGTTACATGACTTATCAAACTGATTGTGCAATGGAGTTCGCATTCTATAGCCCCTGTCTTCTTTGGAGTGCAATGAAAATTGATTTTGACATATCTTTGGGGATTTTTCCAGTGTCATAAATTTCATTTAGGAGGACTGTTATTTTTTCATACCAAATTCCTCCAGGGCTTCAATCATCTGTGTAGTAATGTTGTCTTGTCCTTGGGCTTTTCCTGGTTTCATCTTTTTCAGTGCTGCTCTAACTTCATCTTTCATTATGGGTGGTCCTTCAAAGTTCTTTTTTATAATGTGTTCTTCGTTTCTGTCATCCTCAAAAAGGTCTTTAGTGTACTCTCCCCATCTGTCTAATATTTTGTCTATTTCCATGATAACCGTGCCATCTTTCGATTTAAAAAACCAGTTGATGTGCATGTCTTTTTCCTGTGGACAATTTCTTCAATTCGTCTGTACATACCCTGAGGATCCATTTTGTGTCGTTCTTCTATCTCTTTGCATTTTGTGTTCAGCCAAGCTCTCCTTAGGTTCATTGCACCTATACCTGATTTCTTTGTTTATCTTCCTGTATATCTCCTCGTTTCTCTTTGCCTTCCTCCTTTCCTCCATCAGGCCCAAAATTTCATTAGTCATCCAGCTCTTTTTTGCTTTTCTATTTGCCTTAGGGATTTCTTCACAAGCTTCATTTATAGAACTTCTCAACTTTGTCCATTGTTCCTCACTGTCACCAACGTCTTCCAGAGCACTGAATTTGTTTTGAACATGTACATTAAATTTTTGACGTATCATTTCATCTGACTTTAAGAGTCCAAAGTTTAGTTTGATGTTGCTTTTGGTCTGTTTCCTTTTCCTCAATTTCAGTCTAAACCTTCCCACTACATGATTGTGGTCACTGTTGCAGTCTGCGCCTGGTAGTGTTTTTGCTGACAGAAAGAATTTCTAAATCTTTTGTTGATCAGGATGTAGTCAGTTTGATTTTTGGTATTATCTCCTGGACTCGTCGAAATCCATTTTCTTCTGTTAGGCTGCTCAAACCAGGTGTTTCCTACTATGAACTCATTCATCTGTGCCCATTCTACAAGCTTCCCCCCTCTTTCATTTTGTGTACCATGAGGCCATGAGGTCCAAATATATCCTCCACCCTATCCTATCCCACTTTAGCATTAAAATCTCCCATTATGACTGTAACTTCTTGTGATTTACATTGGACCTTGGCCATCTCTAAAACTTCGTAGAAGTTGTCGATGTCTTCCTGAGTACTTGCGGATGTTGGTGCATGGCCTTGGTACACAAATAAAAAAGGGGAGGGAAACGTGTAGAATGGGCACAGATGAATGAGTTCTTAGTAAAAAAAACACCTGGTTTTGAGCAGCTTAATAGAAGAAAATGGACTTGGATGAGTCCAGGAGATAATACCAAAAATCAGATTGACTACCTCCTCATTAATAAAAGATTTAGAAATTCTTTACTGTCAGCAAAAACACTACCAGGCGCAGACTGCAACAATGACTACAATCCTGTGGTGGGAATATTTAGGCTGAAATTAAGGAAAAGGAAACAGACCAAAAGCAATATTAAACTAAATCTTGGACTCTTAAAGACAGATGAAGTGATACGTAAAAAAAATTAACGTAGCCTACATGTTCAAAACAAATTCAGTTGGTGACAGTGAGGAACAATGGACAAAGTTGAGAAATTCTACAAATGAAGCTTGCGTAGAAATCCCTAAAATAGATAGAAAAGCAAAAAGAACTGGATGACAAAAGAAATTTTAGGTTTAATGGAGGAATGGAGGAAGGCTAAGAGAAACAAGGAGATATGCAGGAAGATAAACAAAGGAATCAGGAATAGGTGCAATGAAGCTGATGAAGCTTGGCTGAAAACAAAATGCAAAGAAATAGAAGACCGACAACAAAACGGATCCTCAGGTTATGTACAGACGAATGGAAGAAATTGTCCACAGGAAAAAGACATGCACATCAACTGGTTGCTTAAAATCGAAACATGGTACGCTTATCATAGAAAAAGACAAATTACTAGATAGATGGGTGGAGCACATTAAAGACCTTTTTGAAGATGACAGAGGAGAACAATACATTATAAGAAAGAACTTTGAAAGACCACCCATAATGAAATATGAAGTTAGAGCAGCGCTGAAAAGGATGAAACCAGGAAAAGCCCCAGGACCAAACAACATTACTACAGAGATGATTGAAGCCCTGGAGGAATTTGGTACTGAAAAAATAACAGACCTCCTAAATGAAATTGATGACACTGGAAAAATCCCCAAAGATCTGTCAAAATCAATTTTCATTGCCTTTCCAAAGAAGACAGGGGCTATGGAATGCAAACTCAATCGCACAATCAGATTGATGAGCCATGTAACAAATATCCTATTAAGAATAATCGTGATGAGGACAATAATAATTAATAATAATAATTACAATATTTATATAGCGCAACACTTGATAAAATCAAATCTAAGCGCTGAAACACACACACACGCACGCACACACACACACGCACGCACGCACGCACACACACGCACCCACGCACACACACACACACACACACACACACACACACACACACACACACACACACACACACACACACACACGGCTATAAATGGGGAGAAAGAATAAAAACAATGGAAAATTATAGAGAGCATATTATGTACAATTATATATTGCAATGTGATTCCCCTCCGAGTGGAGACAGGCTGCAGAGGGGATTGAGTGAGGTCAGGATTTTATGCAGAGGAGAAAAGGTGAGTTTTGAGAGCGGACTTGAAGGAGACAAAAGTAGGTTGCTGACGGACTGAAAGAGGAAGTTTGTTCCAGGAGAGCGGAACAGAAACAGAGAAGGCTCGTGGACCATAGGTATTGAGCTTAGTGCGTGGAAAGCGAAAAGTCAGAGGATCGGAGGCAGAGCGGAGGGTACGTGAGGGAAGATAGATCTCAAGTAGGCTTGACAGGTAATCGGGGGCTGCGTTATTGAGGCTTTTGTAGCACATGGTGTCTAGTTTGTTCTGTATGCGCTTTGATAAAGGGAGCCAGTGAAGTTGTGCCAGGAGAGGAGATATGTGGTCAGCTTTTTTCTTTTTCAGTACAAGGCGTGCAGCATTGTTTTGAATGCGCTGTAGGATGTGAGTGGTGGAGGCAGGAAGACCGGACAGGAGTGAATTGCAATAGTCAATGCGAGACATTATGAAGGAGAGAACGAGTTTTGCAGTTGTTTCCACACAGAGATACTTCCTGATCAGGCTTATATGATGGAGGTGATAATAGCGAGATCTGGCAGTTTGAGAAACAAAGTTGTTCATGGAGAGGGTAGAGTCAATGCAGACACCAAGGTTTTTAGCTGAATCAGAAATTGGGACTGATGTGTTACATAATGGGAGAGAAAGAGGAGGCAGCTGAGAAAGTTTCTGACGGGTGCCAATGAGGATAGCTTCTATCTTGTCATCAAGGAATAGAATCAAAACAGAAACAACACAAGCTTGAAGAACTATCAAAGAGAGGTCAATCGAGATGAATAAGGCTTAATATTTATGCTTTGTTGATTATACCAAGGCTTTCGATCGGGTAAGACATGATGAATTGATCAACCAACTAGAAAGACTCAATATTGATGGAAAAGATCTATGAATAATCAGAAATATGTATTGGGAACAAACAGCTGCAATGAGAATAAAAAACGATATAAGCTCTTTCCAAAATGTCAAAAGAGGAGTCAGACAAGGTTGTGTTTTGTCACCAGATCTATTTTCACTTTACAGTGAAAACATCATGAGAAACCTAGAGGAAGAGGAAGACCCTGGAATAAAGGTTGGAGGAAAAATTATAAGGAACATTCGATACGCAGATGACACCGTGCTAATTGCAGAAAATGAAAGCGACCTTCAAAACTTTGTGGATATACTAGAATTAGAAAGCAAAGGTAAGGGGTTAGAACTAAACAGCAAGAAGACTGAAGTCATGGTAATCAGTAAAAAAAAAAAATCCCGTCATGCAAAATAACAGCAAACGGCACAACTTTGAGACAGGTTGATAAGTTTAAATATCTGGGAACGGTTTTCTCACCAGACGGCAGATGCACATCAGAAATAGCCAGCAGAGTCGGCTAAGCCAAAAAAAATATTCAAGAAGATCAAAAGCATTTTTACCAACAAATGCCTCACAATTAACATCAGAAAGAGAGTCCTGCTTGAATCAGATATTTCCATCGAATGGTTTGATGTCATTGCTGCATTCACACAGCTTGAATGGACTATCTTTTATTTCCGTTGAGTGATCTGATGTCATTGATATCGTTCAGACAGCTTAAATGGACTATCTGTTAGTTCGATCAAGTGATCTGACTTCACTGATGTACTCAGACGCCATAGCACTCTATATGACATGTTTTCCTAAACAAACCTGATACATGAAAACCAAACCAGCCCAAATAAACAAACAATACTGTACGGCCATCGTAGCCAGACAAACCAGTGGTGGTAAGGATGATTTTACACACATTGTGCAGTGATATAAGCCACTGCTTATATTCTCTCCCTTTCTCGCACTATTGTTTCTTTGTAAATGTCTTTTTCTTATCGTGGTTCATTCATCATATTGCATCAAGTGTTCACCATGTGTCTCTGTACATGGGCTGAAACGTTAAATCCTGTTTCATCATCATCATCAGGTGCCTTGCCGCATGGCGTTGGTGATTATGGACTTCCATCTGTCTCTATCACTTGTTGCCCCAAGCATCTCTTCCACCCTCCTTGTCCCCAGCCACTCTGCAAGTCTGCCTAGTATCTTCTCCCTGAGTCTACCTGGTGCTCTCTTTCCCTCCAGCTTTCCCATTGTGACCAGGTGCTCCAATTCCCCTTTCCTCATAAAATGGCTATAATTGTTGCCTGTCTTTTCCTAATCTTCCTTATGAATGATCTACTTGTGTCTGCCTCCTTCAAGACTGTCTGGTTTGTTTTCTTTGCTGTCCATGGGACTCTTAACATTCTTCTTCGAAACCACATCTCGGCTGCCTCAGTCTTGTTCTGGCTTGCTTGTTGACTGTCCACACCTCGCAACCATACAACAATATTGGTTCCATATAACATACAAGAACTCTCTTCCTGATGTTAATTGATAGACATTTGTTGGTAAGAATGTTTTTCATCTTCTTGAATGCTGTTTTGGCCTGGCCGATTCTGCTGGTTATTTCTTATGTGCATCTGACCGTTCCCAGGTATTTGAACTTATTAACCTGTGTCAAGGTTGTGCCATTTGCTGTTATTTTGCATGAGGGGATTATACATATAAAACAGTACATTAGAACATTGTACACAGAAAAGCAGAAACAGATGGGAGCAGGCAGTGAGGGAAGACACAGAGAGACAGAGACACACAGAGACAAAACAGAGAGAAGAGACAGAGAGACACACACAGAAAGACAAGAGAGAGAGAACACACAGAGAGACAGAGAGAGGAACACACA
>JAPXFY010003191.1:5000-7500 GCA_030674185.1 Monoplex corrugatus
TCATATAGAGGGTGGAAGACAGAGATAGAGAGACAGACAGACAGACAGACTGAGATAGAGAGAGAGAGACAGACAGACAGATAGACAGACAGAGAGAGGGAGAGAGAGAGAAAGAGAGAGAGAGACACGAGAGATGGAAGGAGGGAAGCACAAAGACAGAATGAGTGAGAGAGACACAGAGAGACTGAGAGAAAGAGAGACAGAGATGACTTTGAAAACCGCGTCGTTAGTTAAGTTTATACACATTTGGTTACACTGGATTTCCTTACAATTAGTACTTAAAATTCTACACACATTTTGGGATACAAACATAGAAAATGAATATATTTATAAGAAAATGAAATATGCACACACACACACGCACGCGCGCGCGCACACACACACACAAACACACACACACACACACACACTCCGTTTTGAAAATTCCATAGAATTACATGTTAACACCTCGGTAAAAGAAGCTTACAACTCGCTAGAATTAGCATCATGGATTCGATTTCATGAACATTTAAATGAAAAATTTGTGTCTCAAAAAAGAATCAAACTTTCAGTTCAAAATCTCTGTAAAAAAATGCAGTATTCTTCGATATATCATTTGAGATTAATTGTTACCACATATTTTCGTATTCAACTGAACGCTTTGAAAACAAAATATTGTAAAAACGTTTTATGTATTTGCGGTGAACAATTCACATTGTATCACTGTTTGTTTTACTGCAGAAAGCTTCGTTATTTTTTACCAAAGATGTTTACACAAGGAAACTATCTTGAAAAGCATTTTAAAGAAGTGATATCAGATCAAGTTCTGTTAGTTAAAATTTCAGAATCATTGGTTCACAGTCCTGTTAATGCGTTACTTTAAGGTTATTATTTTAATTATCATTGTCTTATTTTGTTTTGTTTTGCTTTTTATGACGATTTTTCTTTTACATTTGATGTTAGCGTTGTTCTAGTTTCATTTCTCTGATCATCCATATCATTTTTCTAAAGACCTTGCCGGTTCCTTTTAATTTTTTTTTTCGTCTCTTACTCTGTTCCCTTCTTTCCCCTCCTCCCCCCCCCCCCCAAATCATCCTCCATGCCATTTTTATCCGTCTAATATCACTTATAGTGAAAAGACGTTAAATCAAGGAACGAACGAACACACACACACAAAATTATCTTGGAATCAGCATATTGAATACTTATTAACCAAAGCTCAAAAAAGTTTAAATTTCATAAAAATAGTTCGCAAACAGACATGGGGTCAAGATTCATCAACACTTGTTCATCTTTGTAAATCGCTTGTTAGATCTAAATTAACCTATGCTCAAGAAATCTTCTTCAGTGCACCGAAACACTTACTAAAAAAACTGCAGAGCATAGATTGTAAAGGTTTCAAACTTGCACTGGGTCTTCCAATGCATGCTTCCTGTCTTCGGACATATAATGAAATCAAATTGTTGCCACTTGATGAGCAAAGGAAAGTCGCTTCTACTAAATTTTTGTTAAGAAACACTACCGTAGAAAACATCTCAGAAACAGAAATTAAACTGAGATCAGATACCGACTTTCCAAAACGAGCTAAATCAATATCTTCACAGGTCACACTTGCAACATACACATCTGACGTCATGAAAGGCTCAGGAATTGATCTAGACGTAGATCCTGTATCTATACGACCTTCCTTTTCGCCAGTACCCAGTTGGGAACTCCAAAGAGCACGATTTGACGTACACCACACTAATTTAAAAAAAGGAGACAATATAAACTTACTGGCTAGTCAGGTTAAATGTCATATAAACGACGTATATTCTGATCATTTGAAAATTTACACTGATGGGTCAGTAATTGAAAGAAAAGCAGGCTCAGCGTTTTTAATACCTGCTCTCAAAATTGAAAAATCTTTCTACATAGGACTTGATAAATCTATCTTTACAGCTGAACTCTTTGCAATATTAATGGCTTTAAACTTTCTGATAAGTCTTCCTAGGACAATTTTTCAGATACTTCTTTGCGTTGATTCAAAATCAGTACTTCAGGCTCTTGAATTATCAAAATTACAAACAAGATCAGAAATGATTCTGGAAATAAGTCACTTGATTCATAATTTATCTTTAAAAGGCACTGATATTACTTTCTGCTGGATACCTTCTCATAGTTCTTTTAGTTATAATAATAAAGTTGACAGGGCTGCCAAACGGGGACTAATAACTCACCAGATTCAAACAATATCCAGCTTTCTCTCTCGTTGCACGAGAATTACACTTTAGTGGACAACTACGTCTGGAAGCAGTTCCAATTAAAACAGAAAAAGTATGATAAATGTCACATGAACTTTGAAGTTAGCAAAATACTTAAGCAGCTTCATGCCAGCAGAACTATACAGTCCCTTATGTACAGATGGAAACTTGATGCATTCAAAACAAAATATACCAATAACATAGTGTGTCTGTGTGGAAAGAAGATAACACATAGTCATATTCTTTCTTGCGTTAGGGTAAAACGACATATTCCAACA
>JAPXFY010003191.1:12500-15000 GCA_030674185.1 Monoplex corrugatus
AATTGAGAGAGGGAGTAGTTTGGTTGGGTGGGACGATACGATGCGATACGGGTGAGCTACTGTGAGACTGTGTATGTTAAAGTACAACATTGGGCAGTTGATTATCATCCACACAGTATTCACTTTAATTAAAACAAATGTTTAAAATTATTACAGTGATGTCATGTTTTGTTCACAAGTATAAGACAGAAAAAAAAATGATAAAACCAAGTAAGTAAATAACTAAGCAAGCAAGCAAATGAACAAGCCAGCAAGCAGTCAGCCAACCAGCCAAGCCCACAAAACAACCAACCAACCAACCAACCAATCAATCAACAAGCCAGCCAACCAACAAGCCAGCCAACCAACAAGCTAGCCAACCTACCAATCAACCAACTACCTACCTGCCTACCTACCCATCTCCTCCTCCTCCTCCTCCTACTACTACTACTACTACTACTACTACTGCTACTACTATTACTCCTATTCCTACTCCTACTCCTACTCCTACTTCTTCTTCTTCTTCTTCTTCTTCTTCTTCTTCTTCTTCTCTTCTTCTTCTCTTATTCTTCTTCTTCTTCTTCTTCTTCTTCTTCTTCTTCTTCTTCTTCTTCTTCTTCTTCTCTTCTTCTTCTTCTTCTTCTTCTTCTTCTTCTTCTTCTTCTTCTTCTTCTTCTTCTTCTTCTTCTTCTTCTTCTTCTTCTTCTTCTTCTTCTTCTTCTGCTTCTTCTTCTTCTGGAGGCGAGTGTGTGTTTGTGTGTGTGTGTGTGTGTGTGTGTGTGTGTGTGTGTGTGCGTGCGTGCGTGTGTGTGTGTGTGTGTGTGTGTGTGTGTGTGTGTGTCTGTGTGTGTGCATGTGTGTGAGTGAGTGAATGTGTGTGTGTGCGTGCGTGTGCGTGTGTGTGTGTGTGTGTGCGTGCGTGTGTGTATGTGTAAATATGCGAGTGTATGTATGTATGTGTATGTGTGTGCGTGCGAGCGTGCGTGTATGCGTGCATGCGTGCGTGCGTGCGTGCGAGCGTGCGAGCGTGTTTGCTCGCCGGCATGATATTTTCCAAGTGAAGTTAGCAGTCTACATGTTGAGCTGCTGCCTTAGGTTTAGAACATGAATACTGTATGTCTCAAGATAGTGTTCGGCAGAGGGGTCTGCTGAATTATTAACTTTTAAACGCTCCCTCGGACATTGTTTTAGAATTGTAGATGATAAGGCAGAAAAACCTTAAGGTCCTCATGGACTTACCATTCATGAATTTATGATCCGGAGAGGCTTGTCCAGAACAAAGCTTAACAGAATTACAGGGAATAAATCTTATCTGCTCTTGTTACCATAGACATTCTGAATCTATAGTTTGGTTATGTGTTTGTCTTCGCTTGACAAATGCCAGCTGACCGAAAATATGAACCTGTCTTGTTTTGTTAATTCATTGTATTTTTTTTTTATTCCATCCTGTATGTTTTGGTTATCTACATGTATGTACATAAACACTCAGAGTCATTTTTATTCAAATTACAAAATAGTCATCATTAATTATACATTCTCTATCCATTTAGAGTTTTTGGTTTTGCATATACGCGAACGCTAACGGTCATTTTTATTCAGATTACAAAATATCAGAGAAAAGAATTACTGTGCTAGCAGGTGTCTTATGTTTTCTGTTAAGTGGTCATTTCCATCATCCCAGATTATGCTTTTTTATCTATCACTCATTGAAGAAACGAAAAACAAAACAGAAAACAAAACCCCCCCCCCCCTAAAAAACAACAACAACAACAACAACAAACCAACAACAAAAATCAAAAAAAAAGCAAACAAAAAACAAAACAAAAAACAAACAAAAATATATTTCAAAAACAAACAATGAAGCAAACAAACAAATATCAAACAAACAAACAAAAACTGAAACAAAGAAAAACACGCTAAAAGGAAATCTTAAACTATTATTAAAAAAGAATGAAAATTGTATCAAAACGTATGCATTCTGTGTGAGCTCTTCAGTGCGACAAAAATGTACAAACAACAACGAAAGGAAAAAAAAAAAGGAAACCCCAAATACTTTTCTGGTCATTGGTAAACATTCAAACAGAAAATAAAACATTTCTTCTTTGCCTACCCTGTCTTGTGAATTATATATATGTATAATATAGATCATTCTGATTTCTGTACTCTCATTACGGAATTCCAATAGACATTTAAAACGCCACTTAAACTGAGTTCACTATGGGAACAGGACATGACTGGCTTCGGAATTTTGCGGCAGTTTTTTTACAATAGTATAATAATGAACTGGATAACAGTGATGATGCTATAGCAATCCATTCCGGATGGAGACTTCTTGACGGGGTTTTGCTTTTACATTTACTTTGACACCCTGCTGTCAACCGGTTCCGAAAATACAGACACACGTGGTCCTGTCAAAATGTTTACCAAGATCATAAAATGACGCACATAATGATAATAATGATAGTATAATGTGATAATAATAACAATGACAATAACAACAACAATAACATTATAATAATAT
>JAPXFY010003191.1:20000-22885 GCA_030674185.1 Monoplex corrugatus
ACACTCCTGTGACTGGATTTTGACAGCTTTCAACACCCCAGAGGACAAATCCCATGCTTCTGACTTGTGTGCCTTCGCAACTGAAAATGTCATTGCGTCACACTTGCTTGCCCGTGATACATTTTTCATGTCTGGTCGTGAACTGTTGAATGGCACAGCTGTTTATTTTTTCTTCGGTGTTTAACAACACAGGATTCCTTTCACTGTTGAAGGACAAAATAGAGGGTGGAATAAAATTACGCTGCTGCGTGCTGCTTGCTGCGCGTGGTGTGTGTGTGTGTGTGTGTGTGGTGTGTGTGTGTTGTGATTGTTTTGGTGTGGGGTTTGGCGTTGGTTGTATGTTTGTCCGTGTTTGTGTGTGTGTGTGTGTGCGTGTGTGTGTGGCGGTTGTGCGCGCGCGTGCGCCGTGTGTTCTGTTTCTGTTGTGTGCGGTCTGTTTCTCTGTGTTGTGTGTGTGTTGTGTGTGTGTGTTGGTTGTGTGTGTGTGTGTTTGTGTTGTGTGGTGTGTGGTGTGGTGGTGGGAGGGTGGGGCGTGGTTGTTATGCGTGGTGTGTGTGGGTACACAATGTCCGGCTTCTGGGCTTGTATGCTATCAAAATGTAATAGCATTTTTGTCATTTGTCTGGCGTGATAAAATAGATGCTGGTGTTGGACCGCCGATAGCATAGATAAGACTTAAAGTTTTTTTTCGTATAACTCTTTTATTCATTTTCAAATATCAACTTTACAAACCCTTGAACATATACACTCCCCTAATCAACATTAAACAAATGTAGAAAAACAAACATTCATCGTAATATATATAAAACTAACAAATACGTACACCACACACACAACACACATACGTACTTATGCACACACACACACACACACACACCACACACACACACACACACACACACCACCACACACACAAACACACACACACCACACACATGCATACTACATATCACATTTATACATACACACACACCACACACACACACACAATAATATATAATATAATAATTATAAACAAACACACAGATATAGTCATACATATATATATATATATATATATAAATATATATAAATAATACATATAATTCTTTAATATAACATATAAAATAATATATATATAAATATAAATTTTATATATACTTATACATACACATGCACACTCATATTTTGGTCAAGTGTTTTGACCAATACCGTCTGCACTCATCCTGCTTGCACCAAGCATACCCATGACAGTAACGGGAAGTACAACCCTACAGCACAGTCTCAAATTTAAAATGGAACGCCATTATCATGACACATCGCTGCATTTTGAAAATTTGTTCCATATTCTATAGCTATTAAATTGACTGACATTGAAAAAAAATGTCAGTTATTATCATCAGCCACCAATAGTCAACAGCCAGCCACCGTCAGTCAGTCATCATCAGTCGGTCGGTCGGCGGTCGGTCAGTCTCGTCAGTCGGTCATCGGTCAGTCGTCATCATCAGCCGGTCGGTTCCGTCATCCGTCCTCATTCCGTCCGTCATCATCATTATCAATCAGACAATCAACCATCACTCACTCCCTTCCTCACTCACTCACTCATTATTTAGTTTTTGTTTTTTTTTTCTTTCTTGTTTGTTCGTTTGTTTGCTTTCTTTTTGTTTGCTTTTTGTTTTTATGATAAATCTTTACCCAGAATAAATTTTTGTTTTGTGCAGACTTGGTGTGCCTGACTAGTTTTTGTTTTTTGTTTGTTTGTTTGTTTTTTTGTTTTTTTGTTGTTTGTTTGTTTGTTTGTTTTAATCATTGCACACAGGGTCCCTATTTTTAGTCCCATTTTTTCTACGCCACTTTAAAAGGTACAGAACTAAACAGTTTACATTAGCATATAGATGTCGAGTGGTGATTATTTGATCTGTAAGTTCCATCAAATTGAGACTGCGTGGCAGGTTGTACTCTAAGCTTACTACTAAAATATCCTGGCGTCAACCAGGCCCGAGAGATACAAACCTGCGGTGTTGGCCAGAAGATTTGAGCAACCCCTCAATGACGCAATCCGCGAAGTGGATGAGACTCCACTGTGGGGCCCAATCGTCCCCCAAAGAGCCCACAGCAAGCCCAACTCTGGGTAGATCGGTTAGAGCCGAAAAAAACACACAATGATTTTTGAAGGTACTGATGGAATTCGAACCCACAAACCTTCCAGTCGGAGTCTCGTTGAGTTAACCACTACACCACGGCGACTGGTTGCTGCCAACAAGTTACTCACAGTCTTTTGTCCTGGCTGTAGTGAGGGTTCATAGTTCACTTAGTGTGCTGTCTGTTTACGTTAAATGGACCAGACAGGCTTCCAGTGGGTGATCAAATCTAATCGAGTGAGAGTAATTCTATCCTGGTTCTTTTCCAGTTTGGTTACTGTCTTTCACGAACCAAAACCCTTTTGGAAGGGAGAAGGAAAACTGTGTCTCGATTTTCTTTAATGAAAATTAATGCCCCCCCTCCGCTGCTTGACAGGCAAAGTTACGTTTATTGTTTGTGGTGGTGTGTGTGTTGTGTGGGGGGGTGTGTGTTGTGGTGTTGTGTGGGGGGTGGGGTGGGTGTGTGTTTGTGTGTGTGTGGGCGTGGCCTGTTTGTGGTGTGCTTTGTGCGACAATTTATCTTTTTTTTTTGTCGAAGAAACTCCTTAACCACGACTTTCCCACCGTAGGCATTTCGTGAAACCCTCCTCATAATCACTGGTCACATAAAACAGTCTTTTAGTTCATCATTATTTCCCTTCAGTTTCATTTTGCCTGTGCCAGACGCCAGGAATCCAATAGTTCACAACCCACCTAAAATACAATCCTCAAATTGGTTCAAAGAGCATTTAATTTTGTAAAGTTTTGCGATAAGCGGGTTATACA
>JAPXFY010003192.1:0-2500 GCA_030674185.1 Monoplex corrugatus
GGGGGTGGGGAGGGAGTCCAGTTACAGCCTAATTGCGCTACGTTCCCACCCCCACCCTCCACCCACACCCATCCCTCTTGCTCTGCGCTAGAAAACATGTGCTCAGCAAGGTGTAAGTGGCACGATTTTATTTTACACTGCCTGTGGGTTATAGACTCTATGCTGTGTACTTTCTCTGTCTCACATTACGAAGTAATCATTTATTTTAAAAGTCCGCTCGTTGATGGCCTTGTGCCTGCCTGCACCAGCTGCCTGGAACACAAGAATAACGTTTTATAACAATTTCATTTCTATGTCGCAAATATGGACTTTCACAGTGCATTTGTACAGACAAACCCAAGCCATGGCAATCAGTTGTTAGACTATGGCAGGATGCTAGACATCAGACACTGAACATGATCACCAGTGAGCGAGGGCGCCAAATTATCAAGCAGCATAATAGTAATCAAAGGGCATAACTCTTGAGAATTATCTCCCATGTTGATGAACTTCTCAAATCTAACACAGTCCTTTGATGATGTTAACTCTTGAGAATTATCTCCCATGTTGATGAACTTCTCAAATCTAACACAGTCCTTTGATTAATGTTAAACCGTGTTAGATTTGAGAAGTTCATCAACATGGGAGATAATTCTCAAGAGTTATATCCTTTGATTAATATCAATAAAAAATTCTCCCTGCTTCCCTCTTATTTCTTTGGTATTACCAAGCAGCACACCGGACTGTGTGAAAATCAGCTTGACATCAGTTTAAAAAAAGAAAAAAAGAAAACAACGTTTGGCATGGCAATCTGAGAAAATCCCATGGTCTTGCTAGATCAGTCCTTCGGGGAACTAGATCTAGTGAGACAGGGAGACAGAGGAGAAGATAGGAAAGAAAAAAGCAAAACAAAAACATAAACAAAATAAGATATGAATGGTCTCGCAAACATTGTTGAATGGATAGAGAAAACATTCGCAGAGCCCAGGCTTTGGCACACAACCGACATGTCTAGAGAATGTGGTAAAGAGTTCTTTGTTGTGGAGCTCCAATGACTGTCCTCGGATTTCACAAAGAAGAAGGAAAAGGAAGAGAAGGAGAAGAAGACGAAGAGGAGGAGGGGGGAGGGGAGGAGGAAGAAGACGAAGAGGAGGAGGAGGAGGAGAAGAAGAAAAAGAAAAAGAAGAACAAAAGCAAGAAGCAACACAAGAACAAAAAGAAGAAATCACAAACAGTCCACATTGAAAGTATGCTCGTTGCACTTTACACAGAAATGAATCGCTATGAAATGATATACAAATGATAACAATAGACCTTATCTGAACACACATAAATGATAACATAAGGTCTAATCTGAAAACACAAATGACTCTCCAGCAGAAATTCAGCCGAAAGTTCCCTTGTACTGTTTAGCGAGCGCTAGCCTCAAGGGATAACTGAAGAAATGGCATGTTATTGATTTGCGGGTTCTGATTGAAGGTGACTCATAAATCATCGTTTCTACTATTGTTCCAGAATGAAATCTGCAGGATTTTTTTTTAATCGGCGGAAGAGTAACATCTGCTGTCCAGTTGAACCTAACCATTAGTTTTGAAAAAGGGAGCAACATCGGAAATTCCCGATTTTCAACCATAATATTTTTAAATTCCCCCGCCATGTTTGTTAGGATAGGTTCGTCAACCGTGCTATTTTTAGAAAGCTCTTCTTACTGATCTACTCATTTACTCATTATGCCATTGGTATGTACTAAAGCAACGCAGGTTTGTTACTTATGTCTGTTTTAGGCCAGAGTCTGTGTGGTGTCCCACATGTGTTTCAGGGTCTTATTTTAAAGATCTTCTTCTATTGGTTGACGTCAATGATTCTTGCATTTTCCTCTCTTGCGTCTTCTGTCTGGTGTGAAAGGCAATCCGAGTGATGTTATCCTGCTTTCTTCGGATGGTGTGTCTGTTCACCGCTAATGCAAACTGTGCTGACTTTGATCAGCGGCAGTTTTTGATTTTCTTGTGACTGGTTGTATCTTTCGTTAAATTTCGCCACAATGCATACAGACTAATTCAAACCTGTATCTTCTGTGGGTTATAAATGTTACGAACGTGAGTTTTTGTTTTAAAATTTAAACCATTTAATCCTTTGACTCCGACACCCTGTCCACCATCATCCTGCATTGTCAATCATGCTAGCAAAGAAAAAAAAACAAACTTAACCCTTTGATTTCATCACCTATACCCACCCACCAGCTGCCGGTAGGAAGCTGGTATATATAGGATGGAGGAGTCAAAGGGTTAATTTTTTTAATTGGATGCGGGAGTCAAGGGGTTAAATGTTGTGAAAACATAGAAGTATATATTAACGATTACAAGAACGCTATACTCTCCGATCATTGCGTGTTTTAAAAGAAGATCTTTTTTCACAGTGACGTGGAATGCAAAACCCCCGCAGCGAGGAACACACGAAAGTAACATAAACGTCTGAGAAAAGAAAAAAAAAATTATTACAGCAACGACAAACTATTATAGCT
>JAPXFY010003192.1:17500-22881 GCA_030674185.1 Monoplex corrugatus
TTGTTGTTTAAAGCCCAATTGACTGAGCAGAGCCATATCAAAGCTAACATCATCATCATCATCAGGTGCCCTGCCGCATGGCATTGGCGATCATGGACTTCCATCTGTCTCTATCTCTCGTTGCCCCTAGCATTTACCCCACCCTCCTCGTCCCTAGCCACTCTGCATGTCCGTCTAGCATTTCCTCCCTGGGTCTACCTGGTGCTCTCTTTCCCTCCAGCTTTCCCATTGTGACCAGGTGCTCCAAATCCCCCTTCCTCATAAAATGGCCTATACATGTTGCCTGTCTTTTCCTAATCTTCCTTATGAGTGATCTACTTGTGTCTGCCTCAACATTCTTCTTAGAAACCACATCTCGGCTGCCTCAATCTTGCTCTGGCTTTGTTTGTTGACTGTCCACGCCTCACATCCGTATAACAGTATTGGTTCTATATGACATTCAAGGACTCTCTTCCTGATGTTAATTGTGTTAATTGATAGGCATATAACCATTTCAAAACATGCACAATACCTCACATGAAAAAACGGAAAAAAAGGACAAAAAACAAAACAAAAACCAACAACAACCAAACAAACAAAAAGCCCACCACCACCTGCAAAATAAATCAATGCATCTGAGTACATGATCTAAGGACGTGCCCCTGGTGTCGACCATCATCATCATCAGGTGCCCTGCCGCATGGCGTTGGCGATCATGGACTTCCATCTCTCTATCTCTTGTTGCCCCTAGCATCTCCCCCACCCTCCCCGTCCCCAGCCACTCTGCAAGTCCGTCCAGCATTTTCTCCCTGGGTCTACCTGGTGCTCTCTTTCCCTCCAGCTTTCCCGTTGTGACCAGGTGCTCCAAATCCCCCTTCCTCATAAAATGGCCTATAAATGTTCCCTGTCTTTTCCTAATCTTCCTTATGAGTGATCTACTTGTGTGTGCCTCCATCAAGACTGTCTCGTTTGTTTTCTTTGCTGTCTATGGAACTCTCAACATTCTTCTTTGAAACCACATCTCGGCTGCCTCAATCTTATTCTGGCTTTGCTTGTTTACTGTCCACGCCTCACATCCGTATAACAGTATTGGTTCTATATAACATTCAAGGACTCTCTTCCTGATGTTAATTGATAGGCATATAACCATTTCAAAACATGCACAATACCTCGCATGAAAAAAAGGAAAAAAAGGACCAAAAAACAAACAAACAAAAAACAAACAAACAAACAAACAACCCACCACTGCCTGCAAAAGAAATCAACGCATCTGAGTACATAACCTAAGGACGTGCCCCTGGCGTCGACCATTCGGTCTAATTTATCATCAGGGGAGAGGGCGGGTCAACACAACTACAACAAAAGCAGCAGCAGCAGCAGCAGCAACAACAACAGCAACAACAACAACAACAACAAACAACAACAACAACAACAACAAGTGAATACAAATCTAAACATGACGAGGAATATTAAAAATATATAAACCACATACGTACATACATACATACATACATGCATACATACATACATACATACATACATACATACATGCATACATACATACATACATACATACTTACATACATGCACACACACACACGCGCGCGCGCGCGCAGAGAGAGAGAGAGACAGAGAGAGACAGAGAGAGACAGAGAGCGACAGAGAGAGACAGAGAGCGACAGAGAGAGAGAGAGAGTGAGTGACAGAGAGAGAGAGAGAGAGACAGAGACAGAGAGACAGACAGAGACAGAGAGAGAACTGAGTACAATATATAAACATAATTCTACGGACCTTATTTCTCCGTTATTCCATTCCCATGAACGTAGTTTATCCCACTGTAAACTTAGAAAATTAAAAAAAAAAAAAAGAAACTAAAATGATTACATCCATTTTTGCTTTAGTAATAGTTTCATGAAGGATGCTATGCTAACAAGAAACACTACGCTCAATGACCCATTCGGACCCAGTCATCAGTTACCTTGCTCATAAACCGAATGGCAAATTGGAGAGATGACAAACCCTGGGACAAAGACTTGCAACTTTCCTTGAATACTGAAGTCAAAAAAAAAAAAAAAGATGCAATTAATTTTCGTTTATTCGGATCGTTTGTTTGCTGTATTTGTTTTGTTTGTTTGGTTGGTTGGTTGATTTAGATTCATTTTTACCAGATTTGTTAATTGTTTTAATTTAACTACTTTGTCGACAAATACAGCCGATGCCAGTATGACTGGCTATTTAAAGTGGATTTCTCTTTAAACTAAATGAAAATAAATAGATGAGGTAATTTAATCGTGTCAATTTTTTTTCCACTCCAGATACATTAAAACGAGAACGAACGACGTAACTTTAAAACAATAACGCTCTTTGACATTTTCACACTGATTAAACAGTTGGGCAAAATCCAGAATTACAATCTGCTTCATTTGATTAGAAGAGGAGAGTAAAGCCATACTGAAATCTGCCCCGTCTTGTCTTTTTGAGTGCACCACGCCAAAAATGATCTCAACACTTACATGTTTGTGAGTTATGTACACAAAAGTCTTTTCTTCATACAGAAATCCAGGGATTTCTGAGACAAGCCGTGTTCTACAGAAAGTCAAGGGTGTTTAGTCAGTAGATCTGCAACTGAACAGGAAAGTGAGACGGTGAGAGCCTGGAAACTAGTCGCGTTCTTGATCTCCTTCTCTCCATCTATCTTTCCCATTACCTCCCCCGTCCACCCCCCCCCCCCCCCCCCCCCCTTCTGCTTTTGTCTCCCGTGGAAGTTAACGAATACGTGTGCGTCTCTTCCACACACGTGCTCTTAATTAACTCATGTTAAATTTGAAAAAACCTCTTCCATCACAAAGCATTTTGCTCTGCGCCCGAGTAGGCTATAGCTCAGACGATGCAGAATCGTTCCCAGTTCTCTGGCAAAGAATCTCCATTTTTCTGAACTGGTTTCTCTGACTTCCAGACAAGTGAAGGCAATCACAGAAGGGACAGTGAATTTTTGCCATCGTCATTCTTTCTCGTCCGACGAAGAAAACCGTTATTGAAGTAATTTCAGCCTGTTTTACAGCAATGGATTGTGTGTTCGTTTTGCTGTTTGTTGGCTCGCTCGTTTGTTTGTTCGTTCGTTCGCTCGTTCGTTCGTTCGTTCGTTCGTTCATTTGTTCGTTCGTTTGTTTTTATGTTTGTTTGTTTGTTCTTCTTGTTTTTTGTTGTTGTAATTTTGTTTGTTTGTTTGCGTTTTAGTTGTTTGTTGTTTTCTTGTGTTTTTGTTGTTGTTTCGTTCTTGCTTTTGTTTTTCAAGAAACATTGCCAAACAGACAACGGTGGTTCTACGCCAAGTAAGGTCTTAAAGATATATATGGTCAATTGTGTAGCGATTTTGATACAGAAAATGACAGAAATTGTGAGAAATCAGGGAAAACATTTGAGAAAGTGAAACAAAACGTTCAACCAGAATTATCGCGAACATTGACAACAACGTCAATTTCGCAGTGACCGAGATCTCACAACTATCTGTCTATCACCCCTGGACTTAAGGCTGGGTTAAAACTTCATGGATTTATGAAAATAATTGAAATTCAAATATTTTGTTTAACTACCACGCTTATCTAACTAGATCTATGTGAAATTAATGTCATGTAGATCATTTGAAAGGTTCACGAGTTATTACAAGTATAATGGCGTTCCTGTCTATTAGAAACAAAACAAAACAAAACAAAACTACACTACGAGGAGCGACGACGACACCACCAACACCACCACTATCACCACCTCCACCACCACCACCACCTCCACCAGCACCACCACCACCACACCACCACCACTACCACCACCTCCACCAACAACAATAACATCAACAACAACAACAACAACAAAACCAGCTAAGTTGTCTCACAAGCAATATGTAAGTGTTGAGAGCACCTTTGACTCCCGCACTATGTCCACCAGTATCCTGCATTGTCAACCATACTAGCAAAACAAGAAACATAACCCTTTGATTCATTCAACCATATCCACCAAAATCCTGTAGGAAGCTGGTGGATAGGGTGAGGGACTCAATGAGTTGAGTTGCTTATTTTGCAGTTGGTGGATAGGATGCGGGAATCAAGGGGTTTTAACAGAAATGATAAATTTAAGAGACAGGTTGATATTCAAATATCTGGGAACGATCGTTTCACCAGACGGCAGATGCACATCAGAAATAGCCAGCAGAATCGGCCATGCCAAAACAACATTCAAGAAGATGAAAAGCATTCTTACCAAAACATGCCTATCAGTTAACATCAGGAAGAGAGTTCTTGAATGTTATATAGAGCCAATACTGCTGTACGGTTGCGAGGCGTGGACAGTCAACAAGAAAGCCAGAACAAGATTGAGGCAGCCGAGATGTGGTTTCTAGAAAGAATGTTGAGAGTTCTATGGACAGCAAAGAAAACAAACGAGACAGTCTTGATGGAGGCAGACACAAGCAGATCACTCATAATGAAGATTAGGAAAAGACAGGGAACATTTATAGGCCATTTTATGAGGAAAGGGGAATTGGGACACCTGGTCACAACAGGAAAAAGCTGGAGGGAAAGAGAGCACCGGGTAGACCCAGGGAGAAGATGCTAGACGGACTTGCAGAGTGGCTGGGGACAAGGAGGATGGAAGAGATGCTTGAGGCAACAAGAGATAGAGACAGATGGAAGTCCATAATTGCCAACGCCATACAGCAAGGCACCAGATGATGATGATAATGATGATGATGAAGATGATGATGATGATGATGATAGATTTAAGGTATATGTGAACCAGGAGAACGGCGGCATGGGTAAGAGGAAAAACGAAGGTCCAAGACATAACATTAATAGACACAGTTAGTGAACGAAAATGGAACTGGGCTGGTCATGTCATTAGGAGATCTGACAACAGATGGACCACCAAAGTGACGCACTGGATCCCTTGAAGCCAAAAAACAAAAAAAAAACAAAAACAAAAATAGAATAAAAAGGAACAGAGGTCTCCAGAGAACCAGATGGCGAGACGATCTTGGAAAAGTTCGACAAACAATGGACCAGAACAGCAGTTAACTGGCAACAGCGGCGTGCGATGAGGAAGGCTTATGTCCAACAACGGACCGAACCAAGCTGAAGTGAAGAGAAATGAACCAGGCACAGTTACATGTACATTTGAACGGCACAGAACAGCTGCTGTTCAACAGAAGAAGAGCCAGCTGAAGCACCGCTCAAGGCCGAAGGACTCCTTCCTATTTTTGACCTCCCACCATGAAATCAGTCTTAACTTGCAGTCAGTCGAACAGCACTACGAGCTGAAAAGGTGACTGAGGGTCTATCTGGGGTGTTTTGACTTTTTCTCAAAATTGATTTCTGTAGACTATAATCTCTCCCCCACAGAATTTTTTTTCT
>JAPXFY010003194.1:0-22869 GCA_030674185.1 Monoplex corrugatus
GTTTTCTAAGAAGAATGTTAGAATTCCATGGACAGCAATTAAAAAAAACAGACAAGACAGTCTTGCAAGAGGCAAACACAAAAAGAACATTTATGAAGAAGCCATACTACATTTTATGAGGCAAGAGAAATTTGAGCCACTAGTCACAACAGGAAAGCTAGAGGGGAAAAAAGGGCAACAAGTAGACCTTTGGGACAAATAATAGACAGTTTTGCAGAGTGGGTGAGGGCAAATAGGGTAGAAGATATACTTGCAGAGACAAAAGATAGATTCGTATAGCTATAGAGGGTCTGATCGCCAACTTCTTGTGGCAAGACACGTGAAAATGGTGATATCATGTACACCCTCCTAGAGCGAGGGCTGAATGTAAAAAATTAAAAAATATTTTAAAAAAAGCGTATGGATTGTACATGTATAATTCATACCTTCGTAAATTAAATTCCTATTTCTTCTTGTTCTCTGTCTGTCTGTCTGTCTGTCTGTCTGTCTGTCTGTCTGTCTCTCTCTCCCTCTCCCCTCTCTCTCTCTTCTTTCTCTGTCTCTTGTTTTCTGTTTCTCTGTCTCCCTCTCTCTCTCTGTCTCTTGTCACACCGACCAAACCACTTACAGGGCTGGTACATTTTGGCATTCCTACCAGACAATCAATCCACTTACAGGGCTGGTTCATTTTGGCATTCCTACCAATCAAACCACTTGCAGGGCTGGTTCATTTTGGCATTCCTACCAATCAAACCACTTGCAGGGCTGGTTCATTTTGGCATTCCTACCAGACAATCAATCCACTTACAGGGCTGGTTCATTTTGGCATTCCTACCAGACAATCAAACCACTTACAGGGCTGTTCATTTTGGCATTCCTACCAGACAATCAAACCACTTACAGGGCTGGTTCATTTTGGCATTCTTGTCAGACGACCAAACCACTTACAGGGCTGGTTCATTTTGGCATTCCTACCAGACAATCAAACCACTTACAGGGCTGGTTCATTTTGGCATTCTTGTCAGACGACCAAACCACTCGCAGGGCTGGTTCATTTTGGCATTCTTGTCAGACGACCAAACCACTCGCAGGGCTGGTTCATTTTTTGGCAGTCTTGTCAGACGACCAAACCACTCACAGGTTTGGTTCATTTTTTGCATTCTTGGCATACGACCAATCACCAGTATCACATATAGACTACGTAAAAAAATAGGCTAGATAGGGCCTCAGGACCTGGCCAGCTCATAGGTTTATGTGTACTGTAAGCTTAAGGCTTTTGCCATGATCACCATACACATGGCACCTGTAACGTTAGTGCATAATAGGAATTCGTTCCGAGCGCGGAAACGTTGTCTTGAGAAACAGAAACTGAAACTGAAACTGAAACTGAACATGAGACTCAGACGACCTGACCGCGTGCAGGGCCAGCTGGTTCATTTTTGGCATTCTTGTCAGACGACCAAACCACTTTAATCGTCAGAGCGCTATATGCTGTCTTCCCATTTCATTTTCTTCAGCAGTTTTCTAGTTCAATCTATTGCCTTGCCTGCTAAACATGTCTCGGCTTTCATCAGAGCCCCCCCGTCAACCAGACGTTTCTGGGTGACCCTGGAAGGTTGCTAACTGGATTGTTGGCAGACACACACGAACTCTGATCCAGCAATGTCTTGCCTTGTCTGTTACCACCCTTCCACGACAAGGTAGAGGGGGTAGCCTTTTGACTCTCTTACCCTATCCACCAGCAGCCAAAACTGAACTTTTTGATTCCCTCAACCTATCCACCAACTGCAGAAATTTAACTCTTTTGACACCCTCATCCTATCTACCAACTGCAAAAACTTAACTCTTTGACTCCCTCACTCTATCCACCAACTGCAAAAATGTAACCCTTTGATTCCCTCACCCTATCCACCAACTGCAAAGACTTAATTTTTTAACTCTTTGACTCCTGCACCCTAATCCACCGACTGCAAAAACTGAACTCTTTGACTCCCTCACCCTATTCACCAGTTTCCTGCAGGAAGCTGGTGGATAGGGTGAGGGAGGCAAAGAGTTAAGTTTATGCTTTGCTAGGTTGGTTGACAATGCAGGATGCTGTGGACAGGGTGCAGGAGTCAAAGGGTTAATTAAACAGCTGTTTCTAAACTCTGAGTGTTTTCGTTTTGTTTTGTTTTTGTTTTTGTTTTTTTGTGTTGTTTGTTGTTTTTGTTTAATTGTTTGTTTGTTTGATTTTTCTTTCTCGATGCAGACTCAAACCCTTGCAGTGGAAGGAGGGAGTACTACTTCCATGACGACCAGGTTCCAGTTTTAACTCTTTGATTCCCAGGAGCTATCCACAACCATCCTGCACTGTCAACCATGCTAATAAAGCAAAACTTAACTTGGACATAGCTTTCATATTGTTCTGTGTCTGTCTCTGTCTCACTCTCTCTTTCTTTTTTTCTCTCCTCTTTCTTTCCTCATCTCTCTCTCTTTCTCTCTCTCCTCTTTCTCTCTCTCTCTCTCACTTCCCTCATCCTATCTGTCACCCCCGAAGACTTATACTGCTCTCTCTCTCCTCTCTCTCCCCTCTCTCTCTCTCCCTCTCTCTCTTTTTGTCTCTCTCCCTCTCTCTCTGTGTGTCTCTGTTTCTCTCTCTCCCCCCAAAGCCTACAAGGCAATCACATTTACGGATTTCACACACACACACACACACACCCCACACACACACACAACACACACACACACACACACACAACACACACATACACACGAAAGCTCCTAGTATTCAATAACTTTACCGTTGATCAGTGTAATGGGAAAGAACAAGATCTGTACAGTATGGGGCTCCATGCCTAAGACCCCAGGCAGACATCGTGTCAAGTTTAGAGAAATGAAAATCCCTCAGTTCACCACTGATGTCATTATTGATTGAACTCTCTGCTTGTCAGTATGTGACTCTGTCTGTCTCTCGTTTTTCTTCTTTGTCTCTGTCTCTGTCTTTCTCTTTCTCTCTCTATATTATGTCTTTCTCTCTCTCTCTTTCTGTCTTCTCTCTCTTCTTCACTCTCTTCTTTCGCTCTCCTCTCTTTCTGTCTGTATCTCTCTCTTTCTCTCCCTTTCTCTGTATTTTTCTTTCTGTCTTTTCTCTTTCTCTCTCTCTTAATCTCTGTCTTTTTCTCTCTGTCTTTCTCTCTCTCTCATTCTCTCTCTCTTTTTTTCTCTCTCTATCTCTCTCTCTGTCTCTTTTTCTCACTCTCTCTCCCCCTTTTTCTCTCTCTTTATCTCTCTCTCTTTCTCTCTCTCCTTCTCTCTCTTTTTACATCTCTCTTTTCTCTCTCTCCCTCTCTCTTTCTCTTTCTCTCTCTCTCCCCTTTCTCTGTCTCTCTCTTGATCTCTCTCTTTTTCTCTGTCTCTCTTCCCTTCTCTCTCTCTCTCTTTCTGTCTCTCTCTCTTCTTCTTCTCTCTCTCTCTCCCTCACCCTTCCCTCATCTTGTCTATCCCCCACAAAGTTTACAAGGCAATCACATTTAAGGATTTCACACACACACACACACACACACAAACACACACACATACACACACACACATACACACACATACACACACACACACATACACATACACACACACACACACAACACACACACACACACACAAACGTCATCAACATGGCGATGGTAGCCACCTAAAAATTTTCTGTGCTGCGTGCCATCACACTAAAATACAGCCATGACGAGAACGAGATGTCTACGGTCGGGATCCTGTGCCCTTAAGAAGTCGTCAACCTTTTCTGACGATTTCGGCGATAACAACATCACTGGTGGAAAGAAAAGTTCAAACGTCGCTGCGAAGGCTGTCACGGCTTCGCCAGATGCGAAGAGGAGCACCGATGCCGGCCCAGGGACAGATCTCCGCAACGACTCCATCAGTGAGTTGAAATCGGTTATAGTCGCACTATCCGACCGTATTCAGTCTCTAGAACGATTTGTGACTGAACATATGCAGGAGATGGGCAGTGGGGCGCTGAATAGCGGAAGGACGCTGCCAGTCTGCGTGTCGGTTGGGACGCAAACGGACCCCAACCACGCAGACAAACCACAACCAGGTCCTTCACCGCTGCCCATCTCTTACGCGGAGGCAGCCAAACGGGTGACTACACCACCAGTCACCTCAACAATCCCGTCTGGATCTAGGCCTACTCCTTTGGCGTCAAGATCGTCAAAACAACGGAAAATCAAACGATCTCCTGAAAGGCGGACCAACATCACGCGCCAGGAAAATGACGTCAAACCTGTGACGAAAATACCACCAAAAGAACAGACCGACGGAAAAGTTGCCTCTCGCGTCAAATCCAAGATCTCACAAAAAGAAAAATTAAACTCTGCACTACCAACAGTTCTTCTTGTTCACGATACCGTATTAAATGGCGTATACGGTCACAGACTTGGTCGTTCATATGGTTTCAACGTTACAACAAATAAAATTTCTTCTGTGGACAAAATTAAGTTCCTCAAAGAATCGCCCACCAATCAATTTGATTGTTTTGTTCTACATTGTGGAATGTATGATCTGAAGGCCAACGATCCCCAAACAATTTGTAAGAAATTCGTGACAACCGTGGAGGAAATTGTGACCACACATCCTAAAAGTAAAATAGTCATTAGCAAGACAGCACCAGTGCGTGACAGGGACCTTCAAATAAAAATAGATCTTTTTAACGCCCTGCTTCACTCCGAACTTTACGGTCGCAACAACATCTCTTTCTTGGATCATGGAAATTTGAAATCAAAATTCCACACTACTTTCAAAGACAATGTGCATCCCAATCGGCTCGGCTCATCTATCCTTGCCAAAAACATCGGCAGACATATCAACAGAGTCTTATGGGAGACACCAAAACATAAAACTCGTCATCATCAAAGTAAGAGATCTCGGAACAACCCATTCACCATCTACGACAAGGGCTACAACACATTCTACTGTTCAAGACCACCCCCTTCCGATGAGTCCCAGAGTCCATGGTGGAATGGTGCCATATACTATCATAACTTTTACCATCCATTGAGAGATCTCGGTGACTGGTGAAACTGTATTTATGTTGTGTACGCACCAGCGTCAGGATGAACTTAGTAGCGACTTTCATATATTGATTTTTACTGTCCCTTACAGGTTGTTCTTACTTTCGCCAAAACTATCAGCATCCTTGATTTCTTTTAAAATTTTATTTTTTGTTACTTCCTTTATATAGTTGTTTCCTACTGGTTTTTTTGTGTGTGTTAGTTATGCAAGTCAAAAAACGTTCTAAAACAGGTTTTTCTGTTCTTCAGTGGAACAGTCGCTCCCTCAATATTAATCTTCTTCATCTCCAGCACTACTTATCCGAAAATAAGCATCATATTATCGCCTTACAGTCCATGAATGTGACGAAAAGTAAATTACCAAAGTTAGAGGACTATTACTATCCTCCTGTGACACACATTTGTGATCATAACTCTAAGACATATGCAGCTATATATATCCGTAAAGATGTGGACTACAAAATCATTCAGCCTCCTGTGCCAAAGGACACGGATGGTGTTTATTGTGTGGCTGTGAAAGTAAAAATTAACTATGTATCAACTTTAAATATCATGTCTGTATATTATCCACGTTGCCCTGATGGAAACAACAGTGACTGGCTACGAACTTTAGAACATGCTGAGAAATGGTTGATCGCCGGAGATTTTAATGCCCATTCTCCATTCTGGGACAAAGACTACCAATATGTGTCTAACAATCGTTTTGTTGAAAACATCGTTGACTCTGGCTTGGTATTATTAAATGACGGTCGAATAACTAGACTACCAGATAATCCTAAACATAAAGCTTCCGCCATTGACTTGACTTTATTATCTCCTGACCTTGTCATTAATTGTATATGGGATATTACAGCCGACTCCCTTGGAAGTGATCATCTACCAATTGTCACAGTTATTGATGAATTATTTGCTAAAGCACCACAACAAGATGACTGTATTCCTAGATATTTGTACAACCGTGCAAACTGGGTAAAATACCACACGATCTTAATGGGAAAAGATTGCACGTTCAACGAGAGCGACAGTGTTAATTATATGTATTCACACTTCACAAACACATTACATGAGGCAGCAAAAGATTCAATTCCAAAAAGGAAAAATGTAAACAAAGGTAATTTTGTTGGAAATAGCTGGTGGAATCAATTATGTGAAGAAGCTAAGAACGAAAAAAAGAAAATGTATAAAACCTACTTAAAAACTAAATCTCCAGAAGACCATTACAATATGAAAATGGCAAAGATTCATTCAAACAAGGTCATAGCCCAAGCCAAAAAGAGATATTGGTCAGATTTCTGTTCTCAACAAATTTCCGGTCCTAAAGATCTTCCTAAAATTTGGAATAAGGTCAAAGAAATGAAAAATGGATTTCATTTACAACAGTTTCCTATTAAGATTAGAGACAATGAATTTCCTTCGTCATCTGAGAAAGCTGAAGAATTTGTACAGTTCTTTTCAAGAGCAAGTAATTCCAGTAGCTTGTCTCCACCAATTCAGGAGAAAAGACGGAAAATTGAGGAATCTGTAGAATACTCAGATCCTCCCCCCGATAGCCACACGTACATAAATTCAAAAATTACGTTACAAGAACTTAAAGATGCTCTTCTCTCTTTGAACAATAAAAAAATTGGCTGTAGGTCTGGATGGCATTTCGTATACGCTTTTAAATCATTTACCAGAGAAATGGATTAAATATTTACACCATATCATACTAAAATGCTGGGAAAGTGGTCACATACCTGACATTTGGAAGAATTCAATTGTGATACCTGTACTGAAAGCTAATAAACCACGCTCTGATACAGGTAGTTACAGGCCTATCTCGCTTACATCCCATGTTTCGAAACTAATGGAAAAAATTACTCTGAATCGACTGACTTATTTTTGTGAGAAAAATAATATAATACCTATTAACCAGTCTGGATTTCGAAAAGGTAGATCGACAACAGACCATTTAGTTAAATTAACAACTCAAATAAAAACTCAGTTTGCAAGAAGGAAAAATGTCTTAGCTACCTTTTTTGATCTTAAAAAAGCGTATGATCAAGTCTGGCATGCAAGACTTTTGTTGAAATTGAAACATATTGGTCTCAAAGGTAATATTTATTATTTCATCAAAGCATTTATAAGTAATCGAAGTATAGTCGCTAAAATAAGTAATACATACTCTGAAAAACGACCTGTAAACATGGGAATTCCACAGGGTTCCATAATATCTCCTCTTTTATTTAATATTTTGATCAATGACCTGCCATCACAAGTCTCAAACAATGTGAACTTAGCTCAGTACGCTGATGATATAGCGCTCTGGATGAACGTTTCATTGAAACAATATCCAGTTACACAAATGAGCTCTTCGAAATTTGCAGAGTAGTTCCCAAAAAAGTTTCACATAAACTGATATGTTGTCCTCTACCCTCCTGGGAATTGTCCACTGCTACTTTTGATATCAACTACATTGAAACTGACTTGAGAAAAGATATTAATCCGCACCTGTTGGCAATTGACGTTCTGTCTCATCTGCATGAAAAATATTCACATCACTTGAAAATATTTACTGATGGCTCTGTTCTAGATGATGGTGCAGCAGGCGCTGGTTTTATAATTCCAAACTTAAAAGTGGAAAAGGCTTACTCTTTAGAACAGGGACACTCAATCTTCACGTCTGAATTAGTCGCCATCCTAATGGCTCTGAAATATATAGTAGATCTACCCATAGCTATATTTAGTATCTTATTATGTGTAGATTCGAAATCTGCATTACAATCCCTGACGAGCTGCAAATGTAAAGTAAATAGTACGTTAATATTTGAGATAAACTTTTTAATTCATTGTTTAATAACAAATAATACTCACGTTACTTTTTGTTGGATTCCATCACACTGTGGTATAATAGATAATGATCGAGTCGATAGAATCGCTAAAAGTGCAGCAATGAATAGGGCAGGCAGTACTAAACTTGATTTACGACTCTCTGAACATGAAATGAATGCTATATTAGAAAAGAAAGTAAAAGCGCAATGTCACTATCGACCCCTCATCGTAAATTACTAGGGTTTTACAAGACTAGAAATAACTTTAGCTTACAGATTATATCTGGACTCACTTCGGATTAAGTTCAATAATACCATCAAATGTGTCTGTAGTGAGTCTATAACAGTTAAACACCTTTTGTGTTGTCAGCGAATGCGACCTTATTTCCCTGTATCATTTTCAAAATTGAAACAGAAACACACTGATTTCACTTTGTATTTACACTTTGCTAGGCATTTACTGCACAGTCCTGTAGGTCGTTTCCTTTGATTAAGACCGATTGTTTTTATACCTGTAACTCCCACCTACCTCTGTTTGTTTGCTTGTTAGTTTTATCATTACTCCTTGACTGTTACAATGTTTTTATTCGGTAAGATTATCCTTTTCTACCCCTCTACCCCACCAGATAATCACAGATGGTTTGTCATAACCCAGCACGGGATACGCTCGTTGCATGCGCATGCGTATACGTGCACACACTCACACACACACACACACACACACACACACACACACACACACACACACACACACACACACACACACACACACACATACACACACACACACGCGCGCGCGCGCGCGGTTACATACACACATACAGCCCTGAGCAATCTGTTCAAGCCTGATCGTTCTAATGTTATGATTGCTTTTCTATTGTCCTATAAAAATTTTTTTTAATGTTAATTAATATGTTAAACTGTCTTTATGATTTCGTAGAATCTTCCACCCCATAGACACCTTTTTTTTTTCCCGTCTAAAAGCACATATGTGAATAGACGTTAAAAGAAATAACGAACGAACACACACAAAGCTCCTGGTATTCAATAACTTTACCGTTGATCAGTGTAATGGGAAAGAACAAGATCTGTACAGTATGGGGCTCCATGCCTAAGACCCCAGGCAGACATCGTGTCAAGTTTAGAGAAATGAAAATCCCTCAGTTCACCACTGATGTCATTATTGATTGAACTCTCTGCTTGTCTGTATGTGATTCTGTCTGTCTCTCTTTTTTTTCTCTGTCTCTGTCTCTTTCTTTCTCTCTTTCTCTCTCTGTTTCTGTCTTTCTCTCTCTCTTCTCTCTCTGTCTTTCTCTCTGTGTCCCTTTCTGTCTCTGTCTGTATCTCTCTCTTTCTCTCCCTTTCTCTGTATTTTTCTTTCTTTCTCTCTCTCTTAATATCTCTCTTTTCTCTCTCTCTTTCTCTCTCATTCTTTCTCTTTCTCTCTTTATCTCTCTCTCTTTCTCTCTCTCCGTCTCTTTCTCTCTCATTCTCTCTCCCCCTTTTTCTCTCTTTATCTCTCTCTTTCTCTCTCTCTCTCCTTCTCTCTCTCTTTATATCTCTCTCTCTTTCTATGTCTCCCTCTCTCACTCTCTTGTTCTCTCTCCCCCGGTTCTCTCTCTCTTTCTGTCTGTCTCTCCCCTTCTCTCTCTCTCTCTTCCTTTCTCTCTCTCTCTCTCTCTTTCTTTCTCTCTCTCCCCTTCTCTCTCTCTCTCTTTCTCTCTCCCTCACCCTTCCCTAATCTTGTCTATCCCCCCCCCCCAAAAGTTTACAAGGCAATCACATTTACGGATTTCACATAAAACTCCTGGTATTCAATAACTTTACCGTTGATCAGTGTAATGGGAAAGAACAAGATCTGTACAGTATGGGGCTCCATGCCTAAGACCCCAGGCAGACATCGTGTCAAGTTTAGAGAAATGAAAATCCCTTTGTTCACCACTGATGTCATTATTGATTGAACTCTCTGCTTGTCTGTGTGTGACTCTGTCTGTCTCTCTTTTTTTCTCTGTCTCTGTCTCTTTCTTTCTCTCTTTCTCTCTCTGTTTCTGTCTCTCTCTTTCTCTCTTCTCTCTCTTCTCTCTCTGTCTTTCTCTCTCTGTCCCTTTCTGTTTCTGTCTGTATCTCTCTCTTTCTCTCCCTTTCTCTGTATTTTTCTTTCTTTCTCTCTCTCTTTCTCTCTCTCAATCTCTCTCTTTTTCTCTCTCTCTTTCTCTCTCATTATTTCTCTTTCTCTCTCTTTCTCTCTCTCTCTCTTTCTCTCTCTCTATCTCTCTCTCTCTTTTTTCTCTCTCTATTCTCTTTCTCTCTCTTCTTCTCTCTCATTTCTCTTCCCTCTTTCTCTCATTCTCTCTCCCCTTTTCTTCTCTCTCTCTTTCTCTCTCTCCGTCCTTCTCTCTCTCTTTATTCTCTCTCCTCCCTTTCTATTTCCTTCTCTCTCTTGTTCTCTCTCCCGTCTCTTCTCTCTCTCTGTCTTCTCTCTCCTTTCATGTCTCCCTCTCTCCTCTCTTGTTCTCTCTCCCCTTCTCCTCTCTTTCTGTCGTCTCTCCCCTTCTCTCTCTCTCTTCTTCCTTCTCTCTCTCTCTTCTCTCTTCTTCTCTCTCTCCCTTCTCTCTCTTCTCTTTCTCTCCCCTCACCCTTCTCTAATCTTGTCTATCCCCCCCCCCCCAAAGTTTACAAGGCAATCACATTTACGGATTTCACATAAAACTCCTGGTATTCAATAACTTTACTGTTGATCAGTGTAATGGGAAAGAACAAGATCTGTACAGTATGGGCTCCATGCCTAAGACCCCAGGCAGACATCGTGTCAAGTTTAGAGAAATGAAAATCCCTTTGTTCACCACTGATGTCATTATTGATTGAACTCTCTGCTTGTCTGTATGTGACTCTGTCTGTCTCTCTTTTTTTTTCTCTGTCTCTGTCTCCCTCTTTCTATTTCTCTCTTTCTTTGTCTCCTTCTCTTTCTGTCTCTCTCTCTTTCTGTCTCTGTTTCTCTCTGTCCTTTTCTCTCTCCCTTTTTCTCTCTCTCTTGCTCTCTCTCCCTTTGTCTCTCTCTGTCTCTCTCTCTCTCTTTCTCTCTTTCTTTCATTCTCTCTATTTCTGTCTTTTTATCTCTTTCTCTCTCTCTCTCTTTTTCTTTCTTTCTTTCTCCCCTTTCTCTCTCTCTTTCTTTATCTCTCTCTTTCCCTCTCTCATTATCTCTCATTTTATCTCTCTGTCTCTCTTTATCTCTCTCACTCTCTCTCTCTCCCTCTCTCTCTCTTTATCTCTCTCTCTCTTTCTCTCTTCCTCTCTCTTCCCTCTCTCCCTCTCTCTGTCTCTCTCTCTCTTCCTCTCTCTCCTTTCCCTCATCCTATCTATCTCCCCCAAATCCTACAAGGCAATCACATTTACGGATTTCACACATACAAAGAAGCTCCTGGTATTCAATAATCAGTTTAGTCCTGATGTCTTTATTGATTGAACTCTCTGCTTGCCTGTATGTGACTCTGTCTGTCTCTCTTTCTCTCTGCTGGGATGATTACAAGAGCTTTCATTGTTAGGAGCTTGAAAGGTGTCTGCACCTCTCGGGCCTGGCAGACGCCAGGGTATAATCTGAAAAGGAGGAATGTTCTGCCCTGTCACGCAGTCTCAACCTGGCACAGAACATGGAAGTCTGCATTATCATGATTGTCGTTCCCTGAACCTTGAACCGTCTTTTTTGTATATTATATCATCACAGACTCTGTGGCACTTTCTGCCCTGATTTAATGGTGGATTGATTTTGGTTTCTTCGCTATGATGATGATGATGATGATGATGATAGTAATAATAGTATTATTAATAATAATAATAATGATAATAGTAATAGTAATAATAATAACAATAAAAGACAACAACAATATGATATTAATAATAACAAAAAAAAAGACGATGATGATGATAAGACGCCAAATAACAACAGCAATAATAATAATAATAATAATAAGAAGAAGAAGAAGAATGATAATAATATAATGATGATAATGATAATAATAATAATAATGATAATAATAATAATAATAATAGTAATAATAATAATAATAATGATAATAATAATGCTGTTGCTGCTGCTGCTCATGATGCTGATGATGATTTCTGATAAGACGCCAAATCTTGATATACCAAGTAAACCAAAGGACCCACTGTCATAATTCACACACAAAAATTCATTAACAATCACAAAAACTCAAGGCACAAAGCACACACACACACACACACACACACACACACACACACACACACACACACACACACACAACACACACACACACACACACACAACACACACACACACACACACACACACATACACACACACACACACAACACACACACACACACACACACACACACACACACACACACACACACAACACACACACACACACACACACACACACACACACACACACACACCACACACACACCACACATCGGGATGGGGAAGACAGGAGGGGAGTAGGACAAAAGGGTAGGAATGTGGAGGGGGAAATCGCTGCTGGACAAAAAAGGAATGTCTTTAAGTAGACTTGAAAAAAGACAAGAGTATGTGACTATTGGTAAAACAAACAGGGGAAGCTCCTTCCAGTTGCATGGACCAGACACACAAAAACAGCGGTGACTGACTGTGGAACATCTGTATTCAGGAATAATATGTAAACAAGTGGTATCAGATGCAGAACGAAGAGGTCGGGGAAGAGGGTACATTCAGATATAGTCATAAAGATAACTTGGTGCAATACTGTTGATATATTTGTACATAACAAACTCATTGGATTTGGTATGAGAAATTTGTTGACAAACTTTGGGAAGCTTGGTACGTTATATATATATATGTGACCTGCCAGCACGAAATGAGTCTAAACTCGCATTTTGGGTATTTTGAGATATACATATCAATGGAAAGTGTACATTCTGCTGATTATTTTGGTACTTGAATAAAGCTTGTACTCAAAAAAATGTAGAAGTTATGTATGTTTAAAGTCATTAAGTTGTATGATGGCCATTTTGAGAAAGCTGCCACTAAGATCTTTTTGTGCTCTCCTACACATTTTCCTTAAATTTCTTTATTTGGTGGTTTCGATCCGGTTTGTTTCTAATTTTAGCTGTCATTATCTGAAAGGTGCACCACAGAGCTTTCTGTCAGTATATTACATGTGCGGGTACTGCACAGGTTACGGTTCATAATAAAAGACAAAAATACCGTTTTAAATTGATTAATAACATTTTTTCAAGAAAAAAATTTCTGTGGGGGGATAGATTATAGTCTCAGAAATCAATTTTGAGAAAAAGTCAAAACACTCCAGATAGACCCTCAGTCACCTTTTCAGCTCCTAGTGCTGTTCGACTGACTGCGAGTTAAGACTGATTTCGTGGTGGGAGGTCACATATGGTCGACTATCGTGGTCGACAAAGCCTATCCTAGCACTTTAATCATTTGTGTACCTTCATGTGGGATCTCAGGCCAAAGTCTGATGCACACAGGCGACCGCATACTGGACACTCAGTGGAACTCTCTGCAGAGTTGTTTCTGGCCTTTATTGCTGCACGCTTTTCCTCTTAGCTGCTTCGTCTTTTATTTTCATAAGCTTTTGTTCTCTTGCGAATAACTTGCCTCCATTCAGACCTGTTTGGGCCATGATTTCCCATTGTTCTTCATCAATGTCAAATTTCTGCAGGGATTTTTTCAGGGTGTTTTGGCTGACCTCTTGCTTGATGGCCCTTTGTCAGTTCACCATAGAAGAGTTGCTTTGGAAGCCTGTTGTCCTGCATGATCACGAGATGTCCAGACCATCTTAGCTGAAACTGTGTTAGCAGTGCATCTATGCTTGGCATCTGGGCTTGCAAAAAGACGTTCACGTTTGAGACTCTGTTGTGCCTTAGAACAGGCACTATTCTATTCCACCCAAATGAACTGACAGCAGTGCAGGGTCTCAGGTTTTGAGTGGCCTCATGGTGACTTGATATCACTACCAACTATGCTCTCCCTGCTGAAAATGATACTGCGGCAGAATAAACCTAAAAAAACCTGGCAACGGTGTGGGCTGGTGGCAGGGCAGGACACCTGGAAGAGAGATGAAGTCCAGAGTGGGGCGAGAGAGGGGTCTTTTATTCTCTCTAGGTCCAGAAGCAGGGCTGAACCTGCTGGAACGTGTTGTGTGGCTATGTCCCGGGGTTTGTCATCTCCCCACCTTGCCATTCGGTTTGTAAACAAGGTAATTGATGACTGGGTCCGAACGGGTTGTGCAATGTATGGACAGTCCCCCCCCCCCCCCCCCCTTGCTTGAAATAAAATGACTGTCGATTGGCGTCAGGAGCTTGGGAGGTGAGTGTCTCGAGAGTGGGGAGGCATTGGTGTTCTGGGTCCTATCCGCACCCTCGTGGTGTTTCTTGTTCCTTGTTTTTGAAGGTAAGATACACAGATTCACATGTCATTTACATGTCATCATCATTATCATCAGGTGCCCTGCCACATGGCGTTGGCGACCATGGACTTCCAACCATCTCTATCTCTCGTTGCCCCTAGCATCTCCCCCACCCTCCTCATCCCCAGCCACTCTGCAAGTCCGTCCAGCATTCTCTCCCTGGGTCTACCTGGTGCTCTCTTTCCCTCCAGCTTTCCCGTTGTGACCAGGTACTCCAAATCCCCCTCCTCATAAAATGGCCTATAAATATTGCTTGTCTTTTCCTAATCTTGCTTATGAGTGATCTACTTGTGTCTACCTCCATCAAGACTGTCTCGTTTGTTTTCTTTGCTGTCCATGGAACTCTCAACATTCTTCTTAGAAACCACATCTCGGCTGCCTCAATCTTGCTCTGGCTTTGCTTGCTGATTGTCCACGCCTCACATCCGTACAACAGTATTGGCTCTATATAACATTCAAGGACTCTCTTTCTGATGTTAATTGATAGGCATTTGTTGGTAAGAATGCTTGTCGTCTTCTTGAATGCTGTTTTGGCTTGGCCGATTCTGCCAGCTATTTCCGATGTGCATCTGCCGTCTGATGAAATGACCGTTCCCATGTATTTGAACTTATTAACCTGTGTCAAAGTTGTGCCATTTGCTGTTATTTTGCATGAGGGGATTTCATGTTTTTTACTGATCACCATGACTTCAGTCTTCCTGCTGTTTAGTTCCAACCCCTTACCTTTGCTTTCTATTTCTAGTATATTCACAAGGTTTTGTAGGTCCCTTTCATTTTCTGCAATTAGCACGGTGTAACCAAGATAATTCCAATGGTAGGCTGATAAAATACCAGTATAAAATATAGACTAGGTAGAACATAGTCTAGGTAGGGCCTCAGGACCTGGCCAGCTCATGGGTTTATGTGCAGGCTTAAATTAAGGCTTGTGCCATGATCACCATACACATGGCACCTGTGACATCAGCGCATATGGAATTCGTTCCGAGCGTGGAGACGTCATTTTGAGAAATTGAAACTGAAACTGAATCTTGATGACTACATGACACTGGCAGTGTGCTGTTGCCATGGACTGGCAGACTGTTGATAGAGACATGGACTGGCAGACTGTTGATAGAGACATGGACTGGCAGACTGTTGATAGAGACATGGACTGGCAGACTGTTGATAGAGCCATGGACTGGCAGACTGTTGATAGAGACATGGACTGGTAGACTGTTGATGGAGACATGGACTGGCAGACTGTTGATAGAGACATGGACTGGTAGACTGTTGATAGAGACATGGACTGGCAGACTGTTGATACAGCCATGGACTGGCAGACTGTTGATAGAGACATGGACTGGTAGACTGTTGATGGAGACATGGACTGGTAGACTGTTGATAGAGCCATGGACTGGCAGACTGTTGATGGAGACATGGACTGGCAGACTGTTGATAGAGACATGGACTGGTAGACTGTTGATGGAGACATGGACTGGTAGACTGTTGATGGAGACATGGACTGGTAGACTGTTGATAGAGACATGGACTGGCAGACTGTTGATAGAGACATGGACTGGCAGACTGTTGATAGAGACATGGACTGGCAGACTGTTGATACAGCCATGGACTGGTAGACTGTTGATAGAGACATGGACTGGTAGACTGTTGATGGAGCCATGGACTGGCAGACTGTTGATAGAGCCTTGGACTAGCAGACTGTTGATGGAGCTATTGGCTGGCAGACTGTTGATACAGGCATGGACTGGCAGACTATTGATACAGGCATGGACTGGCAGACTGTTGATGGAGCTATTGGCTGGCAGACTGTTGATACAGCCATGGACTGGCAGACTGTTGATACAGCCATGAACTGGCAGACTGTTGATTCAGCCATGAACTGGCAGACTGTTGATACAACTGTGGACTGGCAAACTGATGATAAAGCTGAAGACTGGCAGACTGTTGATACAGCCATGGACTGGCAGACTGTTGATACAGCCATGGACTGGCAGATTGTTGATACAACTGTGGACTGGCAAACTGATGATAAAGCTGAAGACTGGCAGACTATTGATAGAGCCATGGACTGGCAGACGTTTTATTGAGCCATGGACTCAAGACCAGTTCCCTGCCCATCCTAACCTTTTGACTCCCACACCCTGTCTACCAGCATCCTGCATTGTCAACCATGCTAGCCAAGCAAAACCGTAACCATTTGACACCCTCACCCTATCCACCAGCATCCTGCATTGTCAACCATGCTAGCAAAGCAAAAACTTAACCCCTTGACACCCTCACCCTGTCCATCAGCATCCTGCATTGTCAACCATGCTAGCAAAGCAAAACCTTAACCCCTTGACACCCTCACTCTGTCCATCAGCATCCTGCATCGCCAACCATGCTAGCAAAGCAAAACCTTAACCCCTTGACACCCTCACTCTGTCCATCAGCATCCTGCATCGCCAACCATGCTAGCAAAGCAAAAACCCTTTGACTTCCTCACCCTATCCACAAGCTTCCTGCAGGAAACTGGTGGATAGGGTGAGGGAGTGAAAGGGTTAAGTTTTTGCAGTTGGTAGATAGGGTGCGGAAGTCAAAGGGTTAATGTTCCAATTATTCTGATGGTGTCAGTGTTTTCCCTTCTCCTCCCATCATTCCAACAGCCTGCCTAGGCAGGCTCAAAGAAGCTGCCAGAGAATTGCTGGCAGATTTGGGTGGAGCACATATGGAACTCTGTCCCAATGCAATGAAATCCCTCTTGAACAAACGCCAGACGAATGGCAGATGGCAAATGGCAGACGAGAAACTGCAGATGAGAAACTGCAGATGGAAAATGGCAGATGGCAAATGTCATATGACACATAGCAGATGGCGAATGGCAGATGGCAAATGGCAGATGACATATAACAGATGACGAATGGCAGATGGCAAATGGCAGATGGCAAATGGCAAATGGCAAATGGCAGATGGCAAATGGCAGATGACACATAGCAGATGACGAATGGCAGATGGCAAATGGCAGATGACAAATAGCAGATGGCAAATGGCAGATGACAAATGGCAGATGAGAAACTGCAGATGAGAAACTGCAGATGAGAAACTGCAGATGGCAAATGGCAGATGGCAAATGGCAGATGGCAAATGGCAGATGACACATAGCAGATGCAAATGGCAGATGGCCAATGACAGATGACAAATGGCAAATGAGAAACTGCAGATGACGAATGACAGATGACAAATGGCAGATGACGAATGGCAGATGGCAAATGGCAGATGACACATAGCAGATGACGAATAATAATAATAATAATATTGGACATTTGTTGAGCGCCTTCCTCCCTCACAAGGAGGGAGCACAAGGCGCTTCACATAATAGACGCACAGAACAGCCACAAATAGTGTACACATATAACATAAGACATATGGACAGATATGTCACACTTCATACTACAAAACACATCATACCACATAATACCACATAATAACATAATAACACATCTCATACCACATCACTACACACAAATATGGAAAGGAAAACAGAACTATACATGACTCATTGAGAGTGGAAGGTGGTGTTGTGAGGGGAATAGGGATCACATATCTGAAGCTGGAAACAGATGGAGAAGAGTCAGTTTTCAAACTAGCAGGGCGCACAGATGTAACAGTTTGAATGTGCCTCTGTTTTCTTCTTCCTCGTCGGCGCGTTCGTTTCCTTGGCAAACAGAACCCAATCTCCAATTCACGCAGCCGAGAGACAAGGTCAGAGGTCAATGGAGCAGCAGGAATCGCAACCAGTTCATCGCGAGAGAATAGTAAACAGAAGGCGAGGCAGTGCGCTCACCCGGACAACAGCTGATGACAAATGGCAGATGACGAATGGCAGATGACACATAGCAGATGACGAATGGCAGATGACGAATGGCAGATGACGAATGGCAGATGGCAAATGGCAGATGGCAAATGGCAGATGGCGAATAGCAGATGACGAATGGCAGATGGCAAATGGCAGATGACAAATGGCAGATGGCAAATGGCAGATGACAAATGGCAGATGACAAATGGCAAATGAGAAACTGCAGATGACGAATGGCAGATGACAAATAGCAGATGACACATAGCAGATGACGAATGGCAGATGACAAATGGCAGATGACGAATGGCAGATGTCAAATGGCAGATGACGAATGGCAGATGACAAATGGCAGATGGCAAATGGCAGATGACAAATGGCAGATGACAAATGGCAGATGGTGAATGGCAGATGACAAATGGCAGATGGCAAATGGCAGATGGTGAATGGCAGATGGAGAATGACAGATGATGAATGGCAGATGACAAATGGCAGATGGCAAATGGCAGATGGAGAATGACAGATGACAAATGGCAGAGGGTCTTTAGATGTGGAGATTAGCTGTGATATAATCGCTTGACTGCCTCACCCGATCCACCAGCTTCCTTGCAAGAGGAAGTTGATAGATGGGGGGTAACAGAATCAAAGGGTTAAGTTTTTTTACTTTGCTAGCTAGCGTGGTCGACAACGCAGGAATACTGGTGGACAGACAGGGTGCGGGAGTCACAAAAGGGTTAAGATAAATCTTTCAGGGTGGTGAAGCAGGGCTGGTCCGTCACCTCACGTGGAGCAACAGGAGACATTGCCGATGACCTCCAAAGCGCCATGGCAGTCGGCAAAAACTGGGGATGGGGGGCGGGGGAGGAGGAGAGAATGAGGGTGGTGGGGGTGGTGGAGGAAAGGAAGTTACATTAAGCGACAGCTGTGACCTGATCACGCAAAAGTATACGACGAACAAAAAAACAAAAAAACCCAACAACAACAAACTCGGGTGTAAAATGCCTGTGGGGTTGCTGACATCTAACTCCACAAGTGTCAGTTTGGCGGATTTTATATGTATGTAATTAGCGCTGGGCAAGCATCGACTTTGCTTGGCGTGGTCAAAGTAGCTGGGGGGGGGGGGGGGTGGATGTAATGTGAGATAAAATGTCCCCCTTTCCCCAGCTCTCGATTTCCCGCTAATGAAACCTGCTTTTGAGTCGCTTCTGTTTACTTAAGAGGACGGGGAATTAGGTTACCATTGATACCGACACAGAGTTAACCCCTTAACTCCCGCACCTTATCCACAGTCTGCCAGTCCATGGCTATATCATCAGTCTGTCAGTCCATGGATCTATCATCAGTCTGTAAGTCCGTGGCAAAACCTTAACCCTTTTACTCCTCTGACCCTACCCTGTGCTCAGCTCCATCAGGAAGAAAGCTGGTGGAAAGAGTGAGGGGATCAAAGGGGTTAAGGTTTTGTCTTGCTGGCACAGCGGGCAATGCAGTGGGCAGAGTGCGGGAGTCAAAGGGTTAAATGAAGTCGGTCGTCGTATGTAGCTGTCAACAGCTGCAGTGGCTATGACTAAGCACGGCCTGTGGCGCTTCTTCTTGGAGAGTCGTGTCTGACCACAAGAGATTCATTGCCCTCCTTCAGCTCCATATGCCCTCCACCCAGTTCTGCCAACGAGTTGCCTGGCAGACCCCACAAGCCAGCGCAAAATCCTACGCGTGAGTAGGTAAAGTCATAAAACGGGAGTGGAGGGGAGGGGAGGGGAGGGAAGGCGATGGACCTGTTCTTGACACCACCAGTGTGATGGCAGCATCAAGATGGGGCACTGAAAAGGCCAGGTTTTATTTTGTCGGTTTGAATTGAACTCGAAGACTTCGCGAGCCATGGTTCTGTCAGAAGACAAACAGAAATAACCGTTTCACAAGGAAAACCCAACCAAACCAAACCCAACCAAACCAAACCAAACCAAACCAAACCCAACCAAACCAAACCAAACCAAACCAAACCAAACCAAACCAAACCAAACCCAACCAAACCCAACCAAACCCAACCCAACCAAACCAAACCCAACCAAACCAAACCCAACCCAACCAAACCAATCCAAGCCCAAACCAAACCAAACCCAACCAAACCAAACCAAACCAAACCCAACCAAACCAAACCCAACCAAACAAACCCAACCAAACCAAACCAAAACCAACCAAACCAAACCAAACCAAACCAAACCCAACCAAACCAAACCAAACCCAGCCAAACCCAACCAAACCAAACCAAACCCAACCAAACCAAACCAAACCAAACCAAACCAAACCAAACCAAACCCAACCAAACCAAACCAAACCCAACCCAACCAAACCAAACCAAACCTAACCAAACCAAACCAAACCAAACCCAACCAAACCAAACCCAACCCAACCAAACCAAACCAAACCAAACCAAACCAAACCCAACCAAACCAAACCAAACCAAACCCAACCAACCAAACCAACCCAACCAAACCAAACCCAACCAAACCAAACCCAACCAAACCCAACCAACCAAACCAAACCAAACCAAACCAAACCAAACCAAACCAAACCAAACCAAACCAAACCAAACCAAACCCAACCATACCCAATCCAACCAAAACCAACCAAACCCAACCAAACCCAACCAAACCCAACCAAACCAAACCCAACCAAACCCAACCAAACCAAACCCAACCCAACCAAACCAAACCAACTCAAAACAAACCGAAAGAAACAAAACAAAACAAAACGAAACGAAACGAAACGAAACAAAACGATCAGCTGGGTTGCTTCATGGGTAGCTGAATGGGTAGCGCAAACTATGTTAGATTTGAGAAGTTTCACAACATGGGAGATAATTCCTACGTGACTCTCAAGAGTTATGTCCTGTGGTTGATCCGCTGGGCTTTAAACAACAATAACAATATCAATAATACTTGATTAAAAGTTCGTGTTCTTGGTTGATCTGCTGGGCTTTAAACAACAATAACAATAACAATAATACTTGATTAAAAGTTCGTGTTCTTGGTTGATCCGCTGGGCTTTAAACAACAATAACAATAACAATAATATTTGATTGAAAGTTCGTGTTCTGTTGCTGTAAAGTGCAAGAAGCATGCTTTCGATCTGGACCATCTGCCCAATATGAGTGAAATGTGACCTCCCACCACGAAATCAGTCTTAACTAGCATTTTGGGTATTTTGAGATATACATATTACTGGAAAGTGTACTTTCTGCTGATTATTTTTGGTACTTGAATAAAGCTTGTACTAAAAAAATGTAGAAGTTATGTATGTTTAAAGTCATTAAGTTGTGTGACGGCCATTTTGAGAAAACGGCCTCTAAAGTCTTTGTGTGCTCTCCTACACGTTTTCCTTAAATTTCTTTTATTTGGTGGCTTTGACCCAGTTTGTTTCTAATTTTCGCTGTCATTATCTGAAAGGTGCACCAAAGAGCTTTCCATCAGTATATTACATGTGAGGGTACTGCACAGGTTACGGTTCATAATAAGAGACAAAAACAGGTACTTTTGGTTAGAAATTGCGTTCTTTCTGCTGCGATCAGTGCATTAAAATACCATTTTGAATTGATTAATAATATTTTTTCAAGAAAAAACATTCTGTGGGGGATAGATTATAGTCTACAGATATTAATTTTGAGAAAAAGTCGAAACACCCCAGATAGACCCTCAGTCACCTTTTCAGCTCCTAGTGCTGTTCGACTGACTGCGAGTTAAGACTGATTTCGTGGTGGGAGGTCACAAATCATTACCAATAACAGTGAAATGATTCCCATACGACTTCATCTCAAACCGAACCGGCAGTTGATTGGTTGGTATTTTGGTTGCTGTTAGCAGACATCTTGCTTATGCATATGTATGAACCATGAGCTGGGAAAACGCAGTCGCATGATAGAAAACCTAAAACTAATATCAACCACGTGCGTGGTGTCATGTCTCGCATGTATACATATTCTGTCTTATCTTTCTGGTAAGTCTGGAAGCGCATTTTTCCCCGCGTGATTGCTTCCGGTTGTTCCGACGGCTCGATCTCTCCCGCGTTTTTTTAGTACTATTATTTCCTCAGCAGTTTTGTCCAGAGTGACGGTAAAGAAGAGTTCAACGTGTCTCTTTCGATCATACGACTCTGTTCCTTCAGGTCATGGTTGATACATATGCATAAGCTAGATGTCTGCCGTATGACCCAAAATATCAACCAATCCTTGGCCGGTTAGGTTTGAGATGCAATAGCATGTATCCCGTACAGACATCTTGAATAGATGTGTGTGGTTTCCCGTTTTCTCTAATGGTCGTGGGTTCGAATCCCGGGATGCGCTACATTAAAACTGGCCTTCTCACTGTCCCATCTTAACATCATTGTTGTTCTAGTGGTGTCAGTATCATCATCATCATCATCATCAGGTGCCCTGCTGCATGGCGTTGGCGACCATGGACTTCCATCCATCTCTATCTCTCGTTGCCCCTAGCATCTCCCCCATCCTCCTCATCCCCAACCACTCTGCAAGTCCGTCCAGCATTCTCTCCCTGGGTCTACCTGGTGCTCTCTTTCCCTCCAGCTTTCCCGTTGTGACCAGGTGCTCCAAATCCCCCTTCCTCATAAAATGGCCTATAAATGTTGCCTTCTTTTCCTAATCTTCCTTATGAGTGATCTACTTGTGTCTGCCTCCATCAAGACTGTCTCATGGTGTCAGTATAGGATTAGATAAGTCCCCCTTCCCC
>JAPXFY010000319.1:5000-25000 GCA_030674185.1 Monoplex corrugatus
AAGACAGAGCAATAGGGGCTACATAAGACACAGAGCAATAGGGGCTACATAAGACAGAGCAATAGGGGCTACATAAGACACAGAGCAATAGTAGCTACTTAAGACACAGAGCAATAGGGGCTACATAAGACACAGAGCAATAGGGGCTACATAAGGCACAGAACAATAGGGGCTACATAAGACACAGAGCAATAGGGGCTACATAAGACACAGAACAATAGGGGCTACATAAGACAGAGCAATAGGGGCTACATAAGGCACAGAACAATAGGGGCTACATAAGACACAGAGCAATAGGGGCTACATAAGACACAGAACAATAGGGGCTACATAAGACAGAGCAATAGGGGCTACATAAGACACAGAGCAATAGGGGCTACATAAGACACAGAGCAATAGGGGCTACATAAGACACAGAGCAATAGGGGCTACATAAGACACAGAGCAATAGGGGCTACATAAGACAGAACAATAGGGGCTACATAAGACAGAACAATAGGGGCTACATAAGACAGAGCAATAGGGGCTACATAAGACACAGAACAATAGGGGCTACATAAGACAGAGCAATAGGGGCTACATAAGGCACAGAACAATAGGAGCTACATAAGACACAGAGCAATAGGGGCTACATAAGACACAGAGCAATAGGGGCTACATAAGACACAGAGCAATAGGGGCTACATAAGACAGAGCTATAGGGGCTACATAAGACACAGAGCAATAGGGGCTATATAAGACAGAGCAATAGGGGCTACATAAGACACAGAGCAATATTGGCTACATAAGACACAGAGCAATAGGGGCTACATAAGACACAGAGCAATAGGGGCTACATAAGGCACAGAGCAATAGGGGCTACATAAGACACAGAGCAATAGGGCTACATAAGACACAGAGCAATAGGGGCTACATAAGGCACAGAGCAATAGGGGCTACATAAGTCACAGAACAATAGGGGCTACATAAGACAGAACAATAGGGGCTACATAAGGCACAAAGCAATAGGGGCTACATAAGTCACAGAGCAATAGGGGCTAACAGAACAATAGCGGCTACATAAGACACAGAGCAATAGGGGCTACATAAGACAGAGCAATAGGGCTACATAAGACAGAGCAATAGGGGCTACATAAGTCACAGAGCAATAGAGGCTACATAAGACAGAGCAATAGGGGCTACATAAGACACAGAGCAATAGGGGCTACATAAGACACAGAGCAATAGGGGCTACATAAGACAGAACAATAGGGGCTACATAAGACAGAGCAATAGGGGTTACATAAGACAGAGCAATAGGGGCTACATAAAGACACAGGAGCAATAGGGGCTACATAAGCACAGAGCAATAGGGGCTACATAAGACACAGAGCAATAGGGGCTACATAAGACACAGAGCAATAGGGGTACATAAGACAGGCAATAGGGGCTACATAACACAGAGCAATAGGGACATAAGACAGACATAGGGGCTACATAAGACACAGAGCAATAGGGGTACATAAGACACAGAGCAATAGGGGCACTAAGACAGAGCAATAGGGGCTACATAAGACAGAACAATAGGGCTACATAAGCACAGAACAATAGGGGCTACATAAGCACAGAGCAATAGGTATAAGCCAGACTAGGGTACAGACAGAGCATAGGGCACATAGACACGAAAGGTACATAAATCAGACAATAGTATAAGCGCAATAGGCTACATAACAGAATAGGCTACTAAGAGAGCATAGGCATAACAGAGCATGGCTCAACAATAGGTACATAAGACAGAGAATAGGGGCTACATAGACACAGAGCAATAGGGGCTACATAAGACAGAGCATAGGGCTACATAAACAAGAGCAATAGGGTACATAAGACACAACAATAGGGCTACATAGACACAGACAATAGGGGCTACATAAGACAACAATAGGCTACATAAGACAAGAGCATAGGGCTACTAAACAAGCAATAGGGCTACATAAGACAGAGCATAGGGGCTAATAACAGAACAATAGGCTACATAAGACAGCAATAGGGCTACATAAGACACAGACATGGGGTACATAAGACAGAACAATAGGGGTACATAGACAGCAATAGGGCTCAAAGACAGAACAATAGGGGCTACATAAGACAGGCATAGGGCTACATAAGAAAACAATGGGCTACATAGACAGAGCAATAGGGCTACATAACAGACAATAGGGGCTACATAAACAGACAATAGGGGCTACATAGACAGGCAATAGGTACATAAACACAGACATAGGCTACATAGACAGAGCAATAGGGCTACATAAGACAGACAATAGGGGCTACATAGACAGAGCAATAGGGGCTACATAAGACAGAGCATAGGGCTACATAAGACAGGCAATAGGGCTACATAAACACAGACAATAGGGACATAAGACACAGACAATAGGGGTACTAAGACAGACAATAGGGCTAATAAGACAGAACAAGGGGTAATAGACACAGACAAAGGGCTACATAAGACAGAACAATAGGCTACATAAGACACGAGCAATAGGGTACATACACAGACAATAGGGCTACATAACAGACAATAGGGGCTACATAGACAGAGCAATAGGGCACATAGACAGAGCAATAGGGGCTACATAGACAAGCAATAGGGCTACATAACACAGACAATGGGGTAATAAGACAAACAATAGGTACATAAGACACAACAATAGGTACATAAGACAGAGCAATAGGGCTACATAAGACAGAGCAATAGGTAATAAGCAGAGAATAGGACATAGACAGAGAATAGGGCTACATAAGACACAGAGCAATAGGGCTAATAAACACAGAGCAATAGGGGCTACAAAAGAGCAATAGGGCTCATAGAACAGAGCAATAGGGTACATAAGACAGAGCAATAGGCTACATAAGACACAGGCAATAGGTACATAAGACAGAGCATAGGCTACATAGAACAGAGCAATAGGGGCTACATAGTACAGAGCAATAGGCTAATAGACAGAGCAATAGGGTACATAAGCACAGAACAATAGGCTACATAGAAACAATAGGGCTACATAGCACAGACATGTGCTATAAGCACGAGCAATAGGGCTACATAAGACAACAATAGGGGCTACATAACAGACAATAGGGGTACATAAGACACGAACAATAGGTAATAAGCACAGAGAATAGGGGCTACATAAGCAAGACAATAGGGGCTACATAAGAAAGCATAGGGTACATAAACACAAAAAAAGAGCAATAGGGGCTACTAACACACAATAGGGTACATAAGACAACAATAGGCTACATAAGCACAGAGCAATAGGGTACATAGACAGAGCAATAGGGCTACATAACAATAGGGGCTACATAAGACAGAGCAATAGGGGCTACATAAGACACAGAACAATAGGGGCTACATAAGACACAGACAATAGGGGCTACATAAGAACAGAGCAATAGGGGCTACATAAGACACAAGGCAATAGAGGGGCTACATAAACACAGAGCAATAGGGGCTACATAAGACACGACAATAGGGCTACATAAGACAGAACAATAGGGGCTACATAAGAACAGACAATAGGGGCTACATAAGACACAGAACAATAGGGGCTACATAAGACAGAACAATAGGGCTACATAAGACACAGAGCAATAGGGGCTACATAAGACAGACAATAGGGCTACATAAGACAGACAATAGGGGCTACATAAGACAGAGCAATAGGGGCTACATAAGACAGAGCAATAGGGGCTACATAAGACAAGAGCAATAGGGGCTACATAAGACAAGACAATAGGGGCTACATAAGACACAGAACAATAGGGCTACATAAGACACAGAGCAATAGGGGCTACATAAGACAGAGCAATAGGGGCTACATAAGACAGAGCAATAGGGCTACATAAGCACAGAGCAATAGGGCTACATAAGACAGAGCAATAGGGGCTACATAAGACACAGAGCAATAGGGGCTACATAAGACACAGACAATAGGGGCTACATAAGACAGAGCAATAGGGGCTACATAAGACACAGAGCAATAGGGGTACATAAAACAGACAATAGGGGCTACTAAGACACAGACAATAGGGGCTACATAAGACAGAGCAATAGGGGCTACATAAGACACAGAGCAATAGGGCTACATAAGACACAGAGCAATAGGGGCTACATAAGACAGAGCAATAGGGGCTACATAAGCACAGAGCAATAGGGGCTACATAAGACAAACAATAGGGGCTACATAAGACACAGAGCAATAGGGGCTACATAAGACACAGAGCAATAGGGGCTACATAAGACACACAGCAATAGGGGCTACATAAGACACACAGCAATAGGGGCTACATAAGCACAGAATAATAGGGGCTACATAAGTCACAGAGCAATAGGGGCTACATAAGACACAGAGCAATAGGGCTACATAAGAACACAGCAATAGGGGCTACATAAGACACACAGCAATAGGGCTACATAAGGCACAGAGCAATAGGGGCTACATAAGACACAGAACAATAGGGGCTACATAAGACACAGAACAATAGGGGCTACATAAGACACAGAACAATATGGGCTACATAAGACACAGAGCAATAGGGGCTACATAAGACACAGAACAATAGGGGCTACATAAGACACAGACAATAGGGGCTACATAAGACACAACAATAGGGCTACATAAGACACAGAACAATAGGGGCTACATAAGTCACAGAGCAATAGGGGCTACATAAGACACAGAAGCAATAGGGGCTACATAAGACACAAACAATAGGGGCTACATAAGACACAGAAAATAGGGCTACATAAGACACAGAGCAATACAATATCCAGGTAGTAGGGGCTACATAAGACACAGAGCAATAGGGGCTACATAAGACACAGAGCAATAGGGGCTACATAAGACACAGAAACAATAGGGGCTACATAAGACAGAACAATAGGGCTACATAAGACAGAGTACAATAGGGCTACATAAGACACAGAGCAATAGGGGCTACATAAGACACAGAGCAATAGGGGCTACATAAGACACAGAGCAATAGGGGCTACATAAGACACAGAGCAATAGGGGCTACATAAGACACAGAGCAATAGGGGCTACATAAGACACAGAGCAATAGGGGCTACATAAGACACAGAACAATAGGGGCTACATAAGACACAGAGCAATAGGGCTACATAAGAGAGGGCAGGGTGGGTCGGTAGGTTGCAGACAATAGGGGCTACATAAGACACAGAGCAATAGGGGCTACATAAGACACAGAGCAATAGGGGCTACATAAGACACAGACAATAGGGCTACATAAGACACAGACAATAGGGCTACATAAGACACAGACAATAGGGCTACATAAGACACAGAGCAATAGGGGCTACTAACCAAGCATAGCTACATAACAGATCAATACTACATAACACAATAGGGCTACATAGAAAGCAATAGGGCTACATAAGAACAGAGCAATAGGCAATAAGACCAAGCAATAGGGCTACATAAGACACAGAGCAATAGGGCTACATAAGACACAGACAATAGGCTACATAGACAGAAAGGCTACATAACGCTAGGGTTGGACAGGCAATAGGGCTACATAAGACACAGAGCAATAGGCTACATAACAAGACCATAGGGTTGGATAGGGGCTACATAAGACACAGAGCAATATACAATATCCAGGCATGGGTAAAGCATGGGCTACATAAGACACAGACTGCTACATAGACAGAGCATATAGGCTACAAACAGAGCATAGCAAACAGTGTAAGGGCTACATAAGACACAGAGCAATAGGTTATCACAGAGATAGGGGTACATAAGACACAAGGCTACAAACGCAATGGCTAATAAGCAAGTCAATGGCTACATAAGACAGAGCAATAGGGCTACTAAGACGAGCTGGACACATAACAGACATAGGTATGTGACGAGTAGTAGGAGGCAAGAAGAATGGGCAACTAGACAGTCTAGCTACAACAGACAGTACTAGACAGACATAGTACAGACAGCTAGATACAGTCAACCTTATAAGAGTGAAAAGACAGCATAGCTACATAATCACCAATAGCTACAAGAACAGACAACTACAAGACAGGATAGGTACAAGACCGTGTAAATGTGGTTGTAGGGGTATAGTCGGATTATAGTGGGCTGTATAGGGTGGGGTTAAGAACAGCAATAGCAAGTCCAGTGTAGGCTAAAAGCACACAATACCAGATAGGGCTACAGACCAGGCAATAGGTTGAGGGGGTTGTAGGTGTCATAAGCAGTAGCTCATAGCTGGTAGGGTGTAGCTGTAAGCGTATAAGCTACTAAGATCTAACTAGAACAGACGAATAGCATGACATCGACACAACAACACAAGCGGCTAAGTCAATACCACACAAACTTTGTTGCACATTGATTTGACACAGAGCATGGAGTTTCATGTCGTTTTCTCATAATTTTTGTACTGGTGTTTGTTGCTGTAAGTTGCTTAAAGCCAGTGCAATAATTGGGCTGACTTGTCTATGTGCTAATTAGAAAGCATAGGTCTAATAATCACTTCGATTAGCTCATTAACCAGAGCATTATGGATTACAATATACTAATAGCACTGTAATTGGCTACATAAGACACAGACAAATGGTAAGCACTATCCAGATGGGCATAATCTATCGCAAAGGCTCATAGCCGAAAGGACTACATGAAAGGCACTCAATATTTCTACTAAGCCAGTCATAATGCACTAAGCAAAGCAATACGACTACATAACACTAGACAATGCAATGTCACACATAGATACATAACCAGGCACATAGTGGCCACATAACACGTACATATGTAGTTGCACTATCTGATGACCACAAGTATTAGTTTGTGTGTATGTGTGTATGCCTTAGTACGCACTGAGTACAAATACAAGTACATTCTTCGGTTCGAGTGTACGTGTGTACGTGCGTGTTCATGACGCACACACTCTTTTATCAACGCACATTGAATTTTTCCAAATCAAATCAAATCACATCATGAGTTCATAGCCCAACCGACCACAGAGGCCATAGCCGAAATCTAACATGTCTCAATGTTGTTGATTTATATCGTTAACCTCAAATTTCATACATGTTAATTTCCGGAGTTTAACCCTTTGACTCCCGCACCCTATCCATCAACAGCAAAAACTTAGCTCTTTGACTCCCTCACCCTGTCCACCAGATTCCTGCAGGAAGCTGGTGGATAGGGTGACCGAGCCAAAGGGTTAAGTTTTTGCTTTACTAGCATGGTTGACAAGGAAGCATGCTGGTAGATTGGGTGCGGGAGTCAAAGGGTTAATGACATACTTTTTACAATTCCCTATTCCATTTGTCAATACACACACAAATTGAAAAAAAGATTTTAAAATCATCATTTATTCCAACTGTATCGTTTGCTATGTAGCATCAATGCCACAACAATCTCCTCCACTAGAATTCCAACCACAGCAAGCAGTGCTTGTCATCAAATCTTTGCTGCCAAGTTATCTATTTCGACAGGCCAAGGACCACGCCGTGCTTGGCTATTAATGGCTCTGGTAGCTCTTCTGCTATGGATTCACGGCTTATCACGCTCTCGTTCTAAAGTCTACAATCCAATCCGGCGGTGCGCACTGAAGCCAGTTCTCAACCCAGCAGTTGCGCTGAAGAAATCGGCCGGATCGCCGATGAAAGCTACGCAGTAAGTAGCTTTTTTGTCACTGAGAGACAGGTTCAACCAGGTAGTCATTGTGTCTACAATCCATGTTTGCCAGCTACCTGCACGGCGCACAATTCCTATATGATTTGCTTGCCTAACACACAGCTTGACATTTACTACACAATATTAGTTAGATATATAGCATTCAGTACTAACATCATTTCTAACCGAATACGTTACTATGTACATGCCACTGGCGGTTAATTCCGTTACCCTAATTTATCTTTCAGTGTACATCTACTCGCGTTTGAACATCAACCGTACATGTACAATATAGTGGTGACCTTCACAAAACCCAAAAGGTATACGACGACGATGACGACAGTGCTGGCACTACAAGACAAAGCTACAACACTAACGTGCTTCTATCCCACACCATGTGGAGACGTCGAGATATCTGTCTGAAGTACAACAAGCTGACAAGGACACACGGATAGTAGTGTTCTATGGCATTAAACCTGACGATAATACTACACTGCTTCACGCAGACAAAAAAATCAAAATCCATTAGTCATTATTACCTATATCACCTACACGTATGGATTTAGTAAAACCTACGTGGCAGACTGCTATAATTTGTCAAAAAATCAAAATAAACAAACGAAAAAACAAACGAACGAACAAATAAACAAACCAACAAACGAACGTACACACATACGAACAAACAAACCAACCAACAAACAAACAAATAAACAAACAAACAATCGAGAAAACAACCCCAAACGAACAAACACCTACACACACACACACGCGCACGCAAACATACACACACGAACAAATAAACAAACATACAAACCAAGACACAAACACACAAACAAACAAACAAACAAGCAAACAAAAAACCGTCCAAACATGGTTGATGTCATAATATGGCAAGGTCATTTCCTTGCACACAACAATCCGTACTTTACATGAGCCAAAACAAACAAACAAAAACAAACAAAAACCAAACCAAACAAAACAAAGCAAAGCAAACCAAACCAAACCAAACCAAACAAAACAAAGCAAAGCAAAGCAAAGCAAAGCAAAGCAAAGCAAAGCAAAACAAAGCTAAAACAAAATAAAACTAAAAAGAGACGAAAGAAAAAACAAGACTAAAACAAGTACTTTCCTTCACACATACAGACGCTCGCGCGCGCGCGTGCGCGCACACACACACACACATGCACACACACATACACACACACGCTCACACGCACACACACACACACACACACACACACACACACATACACACACAAACACACTCACATCACAGACACACACACACACACGCACACACACACACACAAACACACACACACACACACACACACACACACACACACACACACACACACACACACACACACACACACACACCACAAAAAAACAGCCAATCATCACCGACCAAACAGAACCAATCCAGAGGAATTCAAAATATTGCTCTGGGTTAACAACATGGCGGAGTGAACACTTCCTGTCAGTGCAATGCTGCTTTCTCCTTCACCTGGGTTTTGAACTGATTTGAACTCTACAGTCATCACACACAAGCAACATTCGTCTAGTCAGTATAACAATGCAACAAACAGATGAAAGACCTGGATATCATTTTACTCCTCCAAATGGATGAAACAAGATTGACCCAAATTTTGAACCAAATAAACAATATAAAAAAAAAAAGGGGGGGGGGGGGACACCCACACCCACACACTCTCTGTCTGTCTGTCTGTCTGTCTCTGTCTCTGTCTCTCTCTCGTTTAGATAATTGAGAGTTGATGAATTGATCTGATGTTATTTCAAGCAATTTGCCAAACAAGATAGGGTGGTGATGGATGCTGATTTCAAAATAAACAAGAATGACGTTGACAATGGTAAATCATTTACAGACACTTTAATCATGACTTGACTCGCCATACCATAACACAAATAATAATCATGTTGCGTGTTCAGCTGTTCAGATCAGTTATCTCCTCTACTGCAACTTAAAACACGTACGTAGTTTACCCACAGATATCAAAGGGCGGGTGCACGTGCGCATGACCCACATGAAGAGAGAGAGAGAGAGAGAGAGAGAGAGAGAGAGAGAGAGAGAGAGAAAGAGAGAGAAAGAGAGCGAGAGCGAGAGAGAGAGAGAGAGAGAGAGAGAGAGAGAGAGAGAGAGAGAGAGCAGTCAACCCAAAACAACAACTTTTCATACAACATCAAAGTCGCCTCTCCCCTAACAACAACAACAACAACAACAACAACAAAGAAAACAAAAAACCAAACCAAAAGAAAACAAAAAACAAAACAAAACAAAACAAAATCAAAAACAAAACAAAACAAACAAACAAACAAAGAAACAAAAACCCCACAAGATCTTCCAAAGTTCACAACATGAAGATGTGGATCAAACGACATTCGGCTTATCTGGGATCAGCAAGACTAGGTACAACTTTTCACCATTTTGCTTAGAAGTTTTTTTTGTGTGTGTTTTGTTTGTTTTGTTTTGTGTTTTCGTTGCAAGTGCGAGTTGCTGTCACAGCTAGTTATTCCTCCTGGCTAAGTGATCCATAAAAAAAAAGTGATTGTCATTTGATGTGTTTTTTTTTTTATCTCCAAAGCTGAACAATCCTTGTATTTAAAAAAAAAAAAAAAAAAAAAAAGGATGGACGCACCTTTTTTGCTTTGAACTTGCCCTGAAGTCATAGTTTAAGTTTTGTTTTAATGCACAGACAGAGCCGTCACGGGGTTATTAAGTGCTTCACCTCACCAAATCTGAGAACCACAAACACGCAGGCAAAAAATCCCCTAAGCCGTGTCAGTGTGATGTCCAGCGGCATAATTATGAAAGAACAAAAGGCCATTCACCATGCACACATCTTAATAAAAAGGAGCATGACCGCTTTCATGGCGGGGTAAAACTACAAAAAAAAAAAAAAAAATTCTTGGCAAAGAATCAAGATGGTTCCACCAGTTGTAGGTCTGTGTCAACTGTCTGTCCACCAGTTGTAGGTCTGTGTCAAATGTCTGTCCACCAACTGTAGGTCTGTGTCAACTGTCTGTCCACCAACTGTAGGTCTGTGTCAACTGTTTGTCTACCAACTGTAGGTCTGTGTCAACTGTCTGTCCACCAGTTGTAGGTCTGTGTCAACTGTCTGTCCACCAACTGTAGGTCTGTGTCAACTGTCTGTCCACCAGTTGTAGGTCTGTGTCAACCGTCTGTCCACCAGTTGTAGGTCTGTGTCAACTGTCTGTCAACCAGTTGTAGGTCTGTGTCAACTGTCTGTCTACCAACTGTAGGTCTGTGTCAACTGTCTGTCCACCAGTTGTAGGTCTGTGTCAACTGTCTGTCCACCAGTTGTAGGTCTGTGTCAACTGTCTGTCCACCAGTTGTAGGTCTGTGTCAACTGTCTGTCCACCAGATGTAGGTCTGTGTCAACTGTCTGTCCACCAGTTGTAGGTCTGTGTCAACTGTCTGTCCACCAGTTGTAGGTCTGTGTCAACTGTCTGTCCACCAGTTGTAGGTCTGTGTCAACTGTTTGTCCACCAACTGTAGGTCTGTGTCAACTGTCTGTCCACCAGTTGTAGGTCTGTGTCAGCTCTGTCCACCAGTTGTAGGTCTGTGTCAACTGTCTGTCCACCAGTTGTAGGTCTGTGTCAACTGTTTGTTCACCAGTTGTAGGTCTGTGTCAACTGTCTGTCCACCAACTGTAGGTCTGTGTCAACTGTCTGTCCACCAACTGTAGGTCTGTGTCAACTGTCTGTCCACCAACTGTAGGTCTGTGTTAACTGTCTGTCCACCAGTTGTAGGTCTGTGTCAGCTCTGTCCACCAGTTGTAGGTCTGTGTCAACTGTTTGTCCACCAACTGTAGGTCTGTGTCAACTGTCTGTCCACCAACTGTAGGTCTGTGTCAACTGTTTGTCCACCAACTGTAGGTCTGTGTCAACTGTCTGTCCACCAACTGTAGGTCTGTGTTAACTGTCTGTCCACCAGTTGTAGGTCTATGTCAACTGTCTGTCCAACAGTTGTAGGTCTGTGTCAACTGTTTGTCCACCAACTGTAGGTCTGTGTTAACTGTCTGTCCACCAGTTGTAGGTCTATGTCAACTGTCTGTCCAACAGTTGTAGGTCTGTGTCAACTGTCTGTCCACCAGTTGTAGGTCTGTGTCAACTGTCTGTCCACCAGTTGTAGGTCTGTGTCAACTGTCTGTCCACCAGTTGTAGGTCTGTGTCAACCGTCTGTCCACCAGTTGTAGGTCTGTGTCAACTGTCTGTCTACCAACTGTAGGTCTGTGTCAACTGTCTGTCTACCAACTGTAGGTCTGTGTCAACCGTCTGTCCACCAGTTGTGGGTCTGTGTCAACTGTCTGTCCACCAGTTGTAGGTCTGTGTCAACTGTTTGTCCACCAAACTGTAGGTCTGTGTCAACTGTCTGTCTACCAACTGTAGGTCTGTGTCAACTGTCTGTCTACCAACTGTAGGTCTGTGTCAACTGTCTGTCCACCAGTTGTAGGTCTGTGTCAACTGTCTGTCTACCAACTGTAGGTCTGTGTCAACTGTCTGTGTACCAACTGTAGGTCTGTGTCAACTGTCTGTCCACCAGTTGTAGGTCTGTGTCAACTGTCTGTCTACCAACTGTAGGTCTGTGTCAACTGTCTGTCCACCAGTTGTGGGTCTGTGTCAACTGTCTGTCCACCAGTTGTAGGTCTGTGTCATTTGTCTGTCTACCAACTGCAGGTCTGTGTCAACTGTCTGTCCACCAGTTGTAGGTCTGTGTCAACTGTCTGTCCACCAGTTGTAGGTCTGTGTCAACTGTCTGTCTACCAACTGTAGGTCTGTGTCAACTGTCTGTCTACCAACTGTAGGTCTGTGTCAATCGTCTGTCTACCAGTTGTAGGTCTGTGTCAACTGTCTGTCCACCAGTTGTAGGTCTGTGTCAACTGTCTGTCTACCAACTGTAGGTCTGTGTCAACCGTCTGTCCACCAACTGTAGGTCTGTGTCATCTGTCTGTCCACCAGTTGTAGGTCTGTGTCAACTGTCTGTCTACCAACTGTAGGTCTGTGTCAACTGTCTGTCCACCAGTTGTAGGTCTGTGTCAACTGTCTGTCTACCAACTGTAGGTCTGTGTCAACTGTCTGTGTACCAACTGTAGGTCTGTGTCAACTGTCTGTCCACCAGTTGTAGGTCTGTGTCAACTGTCTGTCTACCAACTGTAGGTCTGTGTCAACTGTCTGTCCACCAGTTGTGGGTCTGTGTCAACTGTCTGTCCACCAGTTGTAGGTCTGTATCAACTGTCTGTCCACCAGTTGTAGGTCTGTGTCAACTGTCTGTCTACCAACTGTAGGTCTGTATCAACTGTCTGTCCACCAGTTGTAGGTCTGTGTCAACTGTCTGTCCACCAGTTGTAGGAATGGAATGACACAACATTGAGACAGGTTGATAAGTTTAAATACCTGGGAACGGTCATCTCGCCAGACGGCAGATGCGCATCAGAAATAGCCAGCAGAATCGGCCAAGCTAAAACAGCATTCAAGAAGATGAAATGCGTTCTTAAGAACAAATGCCTATCAATTAACACTAGGAGGACAGTTCTTCGGTGTTACATAGAACCGATACTGTTATACGGATGTGAGGCGTGGACAGTCAACACGCAAAGTCTGAACAAGATTGAGGCAACTGAAATGCGGTGTCTAAGAAGAATGTAGAGAGATCCATGGCCAGCAAAGAAAACAGACGAGACAGTCTTGATGGAGGCAGACACAAGAACATTAAAAACTCACTCGGTACTGACTCGGTTTTCTCCCTTACTTTTCCACACATCCTGAGCATTTGTATGGGTTTGTAATAAAATCACAAGAAATCAGTCATTCAAAGTTTGGTAATAACATTTTTAGGACAGATCAATAACACCTTGGACTAGTCTGTGACAAAACATGAAATTGTATTAATAAAAACTGGATATTCTGGGCTTAGACAAAAAATATCCATATTTTCAGTTCTGAAATAAAGCACACTTACTTTTTCTTACTGAAGCCAAAAATCCACACCAAGCTGGGAAAGACTTTGTGTACACAAAATAACCAAAGAAATGTCTAAAGTTCAATTTGGATATTGTACACACAAAAAACGATATCATATGCATATATTCATAACAATTCCAGGTAATCAAACACACTAAAGAAAGATGTCACAACCAATGTGTTTGCCTGAAAATAACACTAAGAAACAAGTGTGTTACAATGTATAAATCTGTCTTTATTATATTACTGTCTTTATTATCATCATCATAATCATTCGGCTATCATTATTGCTGTTATTATTATCACTAATAGGCCTAGGCTTATAGTTTTGGTCAATAATGATGACATGTATCTTGGCTACCTGGCTGAACCTGTCTCTCAGTGACAAAAAAGCTACTTATCTCCCATGTAGAATTTCTCAAACCCAACACAGTTTGCGCTACCCATTCAGTCATGTATCTTGTTTTCATTTTATTTTCATTCATTTATTATTTATTCTGCATAAATAATAATGAATAATAAAGGACTAAAAGCAGACATTCCTAGCCCTAAAGACCTGGACTTGACCTCTTGACCTCTTCTGCTACAGTGCAACCATTGGGGTGTGGCTTTCTGGGGGCGTGTGCATCTCAGCTGCTACAGCAAAAGGCAGCACGGAAGGTAAAAAATAGAAGTCCTGACGCCAGTCATGGAGCATAACATTGATAAAAACTTCTTCTGTCATGAGCATGGTACTTTGAATTTGTTTTCTTCTCTAAACTGCACCAGGACCATGAACTTTGTGTTCGTCACACTCCCAGCCACTTTAAACAGCGACGACGACGGGTGGTGTTCAGAATCGGCCGATTGATCGCTTCCTTCACTAGAAAAATCATCACTGCCATTTTCAACCGTTTCTTGCTTGTCTAAACCTGCAATCTGTAGCATTTTCTGTACTTCAGTGGTTGTAAAAAGCTTCTGTCCTGGACTTCTTTTTGAGTGCCGGGACTGCGAAGAACTAGCGAGAGACGCCATCTTTGTCCAAGTGACGTCAGTGGGCGGAGTCAAACATGACGAGGTCGCACACACAAATAAAATCTGTGCTGATTGGCTGCTCTGGCTGGTGGAAAGGTCAATGAAGCTAGTTGTAACTAATAAAGTCTTGTAAACATCGTGGTGGGACTCCAAAAATTGAAACAGCCCAAATCACCTATAGGGGATGTTCGTACGAAATGTTTGTAAATTGAGCGTCCCCTTTATAAAGAGTTAATTAAGAAGATTAGGAAAAGAAAGCAGCATGTATAGGACATTGTATGAGGCAAGAGGAATCAGAGCACCTGGTCACGACAGTAAAGCTGCAAGGAAAAAGAGCACCAGGTAGACCCAGGGAGAAAAAATTGATGGACTTGCAGAGTGGCTGGTGACAGACAGAGTAAGAGATGTATTTGCAGCAAAAAGGGATAGATTCGTACTGAGGGCCATGATACAAGGCACATGATGATAATGACGATGATGATGATGATGATGATTATGATGATGATGATGATATATATATACATATATACATTTTTTTTTTAATTAATAGTTCGATAATACCAAAGGAAATAAGAGGGAAGCAGGAGAATTTTAAATATCAACTAAGTAACATAACTCTTGAGAGTCACGGAGTTATCTCCCATGTAGAATTTCTCAAACCCAACACAGTTTGCACTACCCATTCAGCTAGCAAGGAATGCTCTGAGCTTACCACTTTATGCTTTGTGGCTGCGTCTATGCTAGCTTAATGGGTAGCGCAAACTGTGTTGGGTTTGAGAAATTCTACATGGGAGATAACTCCGTGACTCTCAAGAGTTATGTTACTTAGTTAATAGTTCGATGTTTTAATGCACTGATTAAGCTCGCTGTTAGTCAAGTATTGATTATTGTGTTTCTTCGTGATATGTCAGATCGGGTCAGAAACGAACGATCTGTTGACTGTTACATTGATGAAGTATACACTGAGAAAAGCACTGAAAGTTGCATATTTTGATGATGTAATTATATGCATTGTAAAATGTGTATAAATTCCAAAAAGCCCTAATTTCCTCTCCACCCCACTGATTATTGTATTATGGTCCTAGGCCAATATGCATTAAAACTTCTGAATTCTGAATTCTGAGTTCTCTCTGTCTGTCTCTGTCTCTGTCTGTCTGTCTGTCTGTCTGCCTGCCTGCCTGTCTGTCTGTCTGTCTGTCTGTCTCTCTTCAAAATTACTTAATTCACTATTTTTTTGCAAATGGGCCGGCTGCCTTCGTAAGTAAACTGTTACTTTCTATTTCAGTCGTATTCCCCTGCTTCCCTCTATCATTTTTAAAGGGAGGTTGTTTCATAGCGACCGATGAGAGGTGTGTCTGTGTGTTTGCGTCTGTCTGTGTGTCTCCAACAAAGACTCGTTTGTAAGGTTTCCTCTGCTATTTTAAGATGATGTTTCCAAGACATGATGGGAAGCTGTGCATTGCTGTGGAGTCCTGAAGGCAAGGCTGGAAGTCGTGGTGGTGTGGTCATGATCACAATGACCACAAAAACATTTAAAATAAAATGAGCAAGGGTAAGGGATGTGTATAAACGGAACTTTCTCTTGAACTTCTGCTTCTGAATTCTGAGTTCTTTCTGTCTGTCTGTGTCTGAGTCTGTGTCTGTCTGTCTGTTTGTCTCTTTGTCAGTCTGTAGGTTAAGTTGTACTTTATTTGATATCTCTCCAATGCCAGAGACTGTGATCAGTCCAACAATCTGGTTCATATAGTTCTATTCTCCCACACATAGGTAGGGACTCACTGCGCCAAATGCACGTTCCTATTCTTCTTTCATGTTTTTTCTGGTTCCAATGAGAGAAATGTCAAAAATCCCTACAATCAACACTCAAGGTCACACAGATAAACAATGCCGACAATTAGCACTCAAAGACACAGCAGTAAATACATTGCCTTCAGTTAACACTCAAGGTTACGCAGGTAAACAATGCCGACAATTAACACTCAAGGTGAAACAGGTAAACATTGCCTCAAATTGCATATTTTTTTTACAAAGACGTGTGAACAGCACTGTCTCACTGATGTGAAAGTCTTGTATTGTATTCATAGGTTGTTAAGTTTGATTGTAATTGATGTGTTCAATGGTTGTTAAGTTTGACTGTAGTTGATGTGTTCAATGGTTGTTAAGTTTGATTGTAGTTGATGTTTTCAGCGGTTGTTAAGTTTGATTGTAGTTGATGTGTTCAATGGTTGTTAAGTTTGATTGTAGTTGATGTGTTGAATGGTTGTTAAGTTTGATTGTAATTGATGTGTTCAATGGTTGTTAAGTTTCATTGTAGTTGATGTGTTCAATGGTTGTTAAGTTTGATTGTAGTTGATTTGTTCAATGGTTGTTAAGTTTGATTGTAGTTGATTTGTTCAATGGTTGTTAAAGTTTGATTGTAGCTGATGTGTTCAATGGTTGTTAAGTTTGATTGTAGTTGATGTATTCAATGGTTGTTAAGTTTGATTGTAGCTGATGTGTTTGTTGGTTGTTAAGTTTGATTGTAGCTGATGTGTTTGTTGGTTGTTAAGTTTGATTTTAGTTGATGTGTTCAAAGGTTAAGTTTGATTGGAGTTGATGTGTTTAATGGTTGTTAAGTTTGATTGTAGTTGATGTGTTCAATGGTTGTTAAGTTTGATTGTAGTTGATGTGTTTGATGGTTATTAAGTTTGACAGTAGTTGATGTGTTTGTTGGTTGTTCAGTTTGATTGTAGTTGATGTATTCAATGGTTGTTAATATTGATTGTAGTTGATGTGTTCAATGGTTGTTAAGTTTGATTGTAGTTGATGTGTTTGTTGGTTGTTAAGTTTGATTGTAGCTGATGTGTTTGATGGTTGTTAAGTTTGATTGTAGTTGATGTGTTTGATGGTTGTTAAGTTTGATTGTAGTTGATGTGTTTGATGGTTGTTAAGTTTGATTGTAGTTGATGTGTTTGAGGGTTGTTAAGTTTGATTGTAGTTAATGTGTTTGATGGTTGTTAAGTTTAATTGTAGTTGATGTGTTCAATGGTTGTTAAGTTTGATTGTTGTTGATGTGTTTGATGGTTGTTAAGTTTGATTGTAGTTGATGTGTTTGATGGTTGTTAAGTTTGACTGTAGTTGATGTGTTTGATGGTTGTTAAGTTTAATTGTTGTTGATGTGTTTGATGGTTGTTAAGTTTGATTGTAGTTGATATATTCAAGGGTTGTTAAGTTTGATTGTGGTTGATGTGTTCAATGGTTGTTAAGTTTGATTGTAGTTAATGTGTTCAATGATTGTTAAGTTTGATTGTAGTTGATGTGTTCAATGGTTGTTAAGTTTGATTGTAGTTGATGTATCAATGGTTTTTAAGTTTGATTGTAGTTGATGTATCAATGGTTGTTAAGTTTGATTGTAGCTGATGTGTTCAATGGTTGTTAAGTTTGATTGTAATTGATGTATCAATGCTTGTTAAGTTTGATTGTAGTTGATGTGTTCAATGGTTGTTAAGTTTGATTGTAGTTGATGTATCAATGGTTGTTAAGTTTGATTGTAGTTGATGTATCAATGTTTGTTAAGTTTGATTGTAGTTGATGTATCAATAGTTGTTAAGTTTGATTGTAATTGATGTGTTCAATTGTTGTTAAGTTTGACTGTAGTTGATGTGTTGAATGGTTGCTAAGTTTGACTGTAGTTGATGTGTTGAATGGTTAAGTTTGATTGTAGTTGATGTGTTCAATGGTTGTTAAGTTTGATTGTAGTTGATGTGTTCAATGGTTGTTAAGTTTGATTGTAGTTGATGTGTTCAATGGTTGTTAAGTTTGATTGTAGTTGATGTGTTCAATGGTTGTTAAGTTGGATTGTAGTTGACGTGTTCAATGGTTGCTAAGTTTGACTGTAGTTGATGTGTTCAATGGTTGTTCAGTTTGATTGTTGCTGATGTGTTCAATGGTTGTTAAGTTTGATTGTAGCTGATCTGTTTAATGGTTGTTAAGTTTGACTGTAGTTGACGTGTTTGTTGGTTGTTAAGTTTGATTGTAGTTGATGTGTTTGATGGTTGTTAAGTTTGATTGTAGCTGATGTATTATATGGTTGTTAAGTTTGATTGTAGTTGATGTGTTCTATGGTTGTTAAGTTTGATTGTTGTTGATGTGTTCTATGGTTGTCAAGTTTGATTGTAGTTGATGTGTTCTATTGGTGTTAAGTTTGATTGTATTTGATGTGTTCTATGGTTGTTAGTTTGATTTTAGTTGATGTGTTCTATGGTTGTTAAGTTTGATTGTAGTTGATGTGTTCTATGGTTGTTAAGTTTGATTTTAGTTTGTGTGTTCTATGGTTGTTAAGTTTGATTGTAGTTGATGTGTTCTATGGTTGTTAAGTTTGATTGTAGTTGATGTGTTCTATGGTTGTTAAGTTTGACTGTAGTTGATGTGTTCAATGGTTGTTAAGTTTGATTGTAGTTGATGTGTTCTATGGTTGTTAAGTTTGACTGTAGTTGATGTGTTCTATGGTTGTTAAGTTTGATTGTAGTTGATGTGTTCAATGGTTGTTAAGTTTGATTGTTGTTGATGTGTTCTATGATTGTTAAGTTTGATGTGTAGTTGACGTGTTAAATGGTTGTTATGTTTGATTGTAGCTGATGTGTTCAATGGTTAAGTTTGACTGAAGTTGATGGTTTTCAATGGTTGTTATGTTTTGATTGTTGAAGTTTTTTGAATGGTTGTTAAGTTTGACTGTAGTTGATGTGTTAATGGGTTGGGGTTTTGATTGGGTTTAAATTTGACTGAGTTGATGTGTTCAATGGTTGTTAAGTTTTTGATTGTTGATGTTTTTGAGGTTTTTTGTATTGACTGTATTTTGATGTGTTTCATGTTGTGTTAAGTTTCACTTAGTTTGATTGTTAAATGAATGTTAAGTTTGATTGTAATTGATGTATTCAATGTTGTTAAGTTTGATTCTTGTTGATGTGTTCAATGGTTGTTAAGTTTGATTGTAGCTGATGTGTTCAATGGTTAAGTTTGATTGTAGTTGATGTGTTCAATGGTTGTTAAGTTTGATTGTAGTTGATGTGTTCAATGGTTGTTAAGTTTGATTGTTGTTGATGTGTTTGATGGTTGTTAAGTTTGATAGTAGCTGATGTATTCAATTGTTGTTAAGTTTGATTGGAGCTGATGTGTTCAATGGTTGTTAAGTTTGATTGTAGCTGACGTGTTCAATGGTTGTTAAGTTTGATTGTAGCTGATGTGTTCAATGGTTGTTAAGTTTGATTGTAGTTGATGTGTTCAATGGTTGTTAAGTTTGATTGTAGTTGATGTGTTCAACGGTTGTTAAGT
>JAPXFY010000319.1:30000-64664 GCA_030674185.1 Monoplex corrugatus
AGCAAGCCGATGGGAGCCAGTGATGTCAAGCTGACATGCAGCCACCGACCAAAGAAGACCCTGCACTGTTACTGAGCCACTTCGGCATAGTTCATCAGTGCTTGTTGTAAGCCAGCTTACCAAGTACGCTGCCTACCAACCCCCTTCTGTCCACAGTAATGACCCAGTCACGGAGCCAGGACGGAGTGAAAGACCGCTTGGTAAAAGGATCAAAACACTTGTATTGCCTGGGTCCCTATCAATAAGCAGACAGACGGACAAAGAAGGAAACATGTGACTACATCTCCGTCCTTTGTTTCAAGAGACTGTTGTTTAGGAGACAAAAGAAAGCTGAAGAATCGCTCTTATAGACTGAAAGCTTAACACAAATTGACAACAATTGCAAGACTCTAGGATCAGTTTATAGTTGGACAGGAATTTTCCCTTCCAACCTCTCCGTAACCCCCCCCCCCCTTCCCTTTTTTCTTGAGCTACGAGACCTTGGATAGTACAGCGGATGATAGTATTTCGGATCAAACGATAAACCGATATATGCAATTAGCGCATGTTTAAGATCCCATGGCAACAAAGGATTTGTCCCTGGCAAAGTTCTTTACATACAGTACTCTACTTTCATATGAAAATGGTAAGGTGATTTCAATGAGAATTGTGACGTTTCTCCTTTGTAAACACTCTGTGTGTTGCTTTCATATCCCGAACCCCCCCCCCCCCCAAAAAAAAAAAAAACCCAACAAAACAAAACAAAACAACAACAACAAACAAACAAACAAACAAACAAAAATAGAATGAAAAACACCAAAGGTCCAACCCTGCAGCTTCTTGTTTGTGATTATCCTTAAGTCTTTCGGTGAAATACAGTGTATGTTTACATAAACTGTATGCTTTTCTGTTTTCAACCTCCATTCAAACTGCAGCAAGAGGAAAAACAAAGAGGCTGTGTCTTTTATAGCAAGATGTGTACAAACAACAATGTACATGTAGGACATCAGCACAACAGTCAAATGGGATAAACATAGGGTTTCCAATGATAAGGCCCCAGGTTCGATAACCCTAGACACCTTCACCTGATCAACAAAATGTACATTTGTTATTTCCCATCTCTCTGGTCAACACGTGTTCAGACCTGCCAGTGTCTAACTACTTGTTGTGTGTGTATACTCATTAAGAATACCAAATCTGCACGTTAAAGATCCCGTATGACATGTCAGTGACTGGCTGATGGAAACTTGGAAACACAGCATGCATACTGATCACAGATGCGGAACATACAACAGGATAGAGCAGTGTGGTCAGCTGACAACTTCCAGTCTCCGTGCTCCACTGTAAAGTTGTGTTATACGTGACGCACACAGTGCACATGGGTTTGGAGAATTCGTCGGCCTCTTTACATCTCAGGAGATGATAGTCTGCACCAGGTGGCGTTATGGTCATGACATGCACTTTCTGCTGTGGCTGTGCAGGCCGATTCTTGAGTGGCAATCTCTGTCACATCTGCCACATACAAATTGAGTCGCTGTTGTCTGGTTTCTGGAACGTTGCTTGCGAAGAGCCCTTTTCTCATCTGCGCTTTCTGCTCTCCTCCTCTCCGCATCCACAACGCCTTGCAACGGCTGTCCTCCACGCTGCCCTGTCTTCCGCCAGAGTCTCCCAAGAGCCTGGGTCAATCCCTGAGCTTCTAAGGTCCCTTTTGCATGCGTCTACAAAGCGTAGCTGTGGGCGTCCTGGAGTTCGCTTCCAGTTTGCCAGTTCGCCGTAGAGAACGTCTTTTGGTATGCGTCCATCCTCCATTCGACGCACATGGCCAAGCCAGCGTAATCGGCGTTGGCTTAGGAGGGCAAAGGTGGTCTGTAGGCCCGCACGACGGAGGACCTAATAATTATAATAATTACAATATTTATATAGCGCAAAATCTTGATAAAAAAAAAAAAAAAAAAAAAAAAAACAGGGAGGGAGGGTGTCTTGCCATCGGATGCCGAATAGAGCTATACCAAAACGATGATTATGATCATGAATTTTGCTACTACTACCACTATCACTACTAGCAACAACAACAACAACAACAACAACAACAACAACAACAACAACAACAACAACAACAGCAACAACAGCAGCAACAACAATGATAATAATGATGATGATGATGATGATGATGATGATGATGATGAGAAGAAGAAGAAGAAGAAGAAGAAGAAGAAGAAGAAGAAGAAGAAGAAGAAGAAGAAGAAGAAGAAGAAGAAGAAGAAGAAGAAAAAGAAGAAGAAAAAGAAGAAGAAGAAGGAAAAGAGGAATAAGAACAACAACAAGAACAAGGAGAAGGAGAAGAAGAACAACAACAACAAGAATAACAATAACAACAACAACAACAACAATCGGTTTTTAAGCCTATGGAAGTATGGTTCAGATTTCGTCCCGTTTCAAAGTACTCAAATGATCATATCTCTAATGGAAACACCGCTCTGATGAGGATTAATTATACTTTAAATTATTCTGCAAAGCTACAGTTTACGTGACCCTGCATATTCATTTTACATAAACATCAAATGATCTGCCACATGATACGTGTTTTGTGTGTGTGGTGGTGGGGGGGGGGGGGTGTATGGGGGTGTGGATACGAGAGAGGAAGGTGCATATAGTCATGTTTTCATCATGGCTCTTGTTCTGTAAGTCTTTTAATATGTGTGTTGTTTTATGCATATACAACCCTTCGTGCGTTCGTGTGCGGAATTAGGGTAGGGAGGGTGGACGTGAAGGTAGGAAGGGTGGATGTTATAGGGTAGGGAGAGTGGATATTATAGGGTAGGGAGGGTGGATGTTATAGGGTAGGGAGGATGGATGTTATAGGGTAGGGAGGGTGGATGTTATAGGGTAGGGAGGATGGATGTTATAGGGTAGGGAGGGTGGGTGTTATAGGGTAGGGAGGGTGGATGTTATAGGGTAGGGAGGGTGGGTGTTATAGGGTAGGGAGGGTGGGTGTTATAGGGTAGGGAGGGTGGATGTTATAGGGTAGGGAGGGTGGATGTTATAGGGTAGGGAGGGTGGATGTTATAGGGTAGGGAGGGTGGATGTTATAGGGTAGGGAGGGTGGGTGTTATAGGGTAGGGAGGGTGGATGTTATAGGGTAGGGAGGGTGGATGTTATAGGGTAGGGAGGGTGGGTGTTATAGGGTAGGGAGGGTGGATGTTATAGGGTAGGGAGGGTGGATGTTATAGGGTAGGGAGGGTGGGTGTTATAGGGTAGGGAGGGTGGATGTTATAGGTAGGGAGGGTGGATGTTATAGGGTAGGGAGGGTGGATGTTATAGGGTAGGGAGGGTGGATGTTATAGGGTAGGGAGGGTGGATTCATAGGGTAGGGAGGGTGGATGTTATAGGGTAGGGAGGGTGGATGTTATAGGGTATGGAGGGTGGATGTTATAGGGTAGGGAGGGTGGATGTTATAGGGTAGGGAGGGTGGATGTTAGAGGTAGGGAGGGTGGATGTATAGGGTAGGAGGGTGGATGTTATAGGGTAGGGAGGGTGGATGTTATAGGGTAGGGAGGGTGGATGTTATAGGGTAGGGAGGGTGGATGTTATAGGGTAGGGAGGGTGGATGTTATAGGTAGGAGGTGGATGTATAGGGTAGGAGGGTGGATGTTATAGGGTAGGAGGGTGGATGTTATAGGGTAGGGAGGGTGGTGTTATAGGGTAGGGAGGGTGGATGTTATAGGGTAGGGAGGTGGATGTTATAGGGTAGGGAGGGTGGATGTTATAGGTAGGGAGGGTGGATGTTATAGGTAGGGAGGGTGGTGTTATAGGTAGGGAGGGTGGATGTTATAAGGTAGGAGGGTGGATGTTATAGGGTAGGGAGGGTGGATGTTATAGGGTAGGGAGGGTGGATGTTATAGGGTAGGGAGGGTGGATGTTATAGGGTAGGGAGGGTGGATGTTATAGGGTAGGGAGGGTGGATGTTATAAGGGTAGGGAGGGTGGATGTTATAGGGTAGGGAGGGTGGATGTTATAGGGTAGGGAGGGTGGATTTATAGGGTAGGGAGGGTGGATGTTATAGGGTAGGGAGGGTGGATGTTATAGGTAGGGAGGGTGGATGTTATAGGTAGGGAGGGTGGATGTTATAGGGTAGGGAGGGTGGATGTTATAGGGTAGGGAGGGGATGTTATAGGGTAGGGAGGGTGGATGTTATAGGGTAGGGAGGGTGGATGTTATAGTAGGGAGGGTGGATGTTATAGGGTAGGGAGGGTGGATGTTATAGGGTAGGGAGGGTGGATGTTATAGGGTAGGGAGGTTGGATGTTATAGGGTAGGGAGGGTGGATGTTATAGGGTAGGGAGGGTGGATGTTATAGGGTAGGGAGGGTGGATGTTATAGGTAGGAGTGGTAGGGTAGGGAGGGTGGATGTTATAGGTAGGGAGGTGGATGTTATAGGGTAGGGAGGGTGGATGTTATAGGTAGGGAGGGTGGATGTTATAGGTAGGGAGGGTGGATGTTATAGGGTAGGGAGGGTGGTGTTATAAGGTAGGGTGGATGTTATAAGGTAGGGAGGGTGGATGTTATAAGGGTAGGGAGGGGATGGTTTTATAAGGTAGGGGGGTGGATGTTATAGGGTAGGAGGGTGGATGTTATAAGGTAGGGAGGTGGATGTTATAGGGTAGGGAGGGTGGATGTTATAAGGGTAGGGAGGGTGGTGTTATAGGGTAGGGAGGGTGGATGTTATAGGTAGGGAGGGTGGATGTTATAGGGTAGGGAGGGTGGATGTTATAGGGTAGGGAGGGTGGATGTTATAGGGTAGGGAGGGTGGATGTTTATAGGGTAGGAGGGTGGATGTTATAGGGTAGGGAGGGTGGATGTTATAGGGTAGGGAGGTGGATGTTATAGGGTAGGGAGGGTGGAGTTTAGGGTAGGGAGGGGGGATGTTATAGGGTAGGGAGGGTGGATGTTATAGGGTAGGGAGGGTGGATGTTATAGGGTAGGGAGGGTGGATGTTATAGGGTAGGGAGGGTGATGTTATAGGGTAGGGAGGGTGGATGTTATAGGGTAGGGAGGGTGGATGTTATAGGGTAGGGAGGGTGGATGTTATAGGGTAGGGAGGGTGGTGTTATAGGGTAGGGAGGGTGGATGTTATAGGGTAGGGAGGGTGGATGTTATAGGGTAGGGAGGGTGTATTTTTTGGTATTTAAGGTTATGTTAAAATTTTTATGTTGTTAATAAAGTAGGAGGATTAAAATAGGGGTTAAACGGATGTAATAAGTAAAGGTTTTATAAAAAAATTTTTGATTATTAAAAGGGGGGTTTTTTGAAAAAAGGTTGATAAAAAGGCTTTAATACGTAGGGGAGTAAAAGGTGGGGAAAACGTTGTTTAAAAACTATGGTGGAAATGGTATGAAATTATCGTTGGGGCATCCCTAGAGAAATTAAGGTCTGGGAAAAAAAAATTTTTTTTTTTTAAACACTTACTGTCTTATTCATACATTTACTTCGATTCATAACACTTTATTCTTTATCATAACCTTTACTTCTTTATCATAACACTTACTTCTTATCTAACACTTACTTCTTATTCATAACATTTACTTCTATCAGAAACTACTTTTCATACACTTTACCTTATTCAAACACTTACTTCTTATATACACTGATTCTTTATCATAACACTTATTGCTTTATTATAACACTTTACTTTCTTATCAACACTTTACTTTAGATTATCAAACACTTACTTCTTATAAACACTTTCTTTATCATAACACTTACTTTCTTACATAACTTTACTTCTTTTCATAACACTTTACTCTTTATTCATAACACTTTACTTTCTTAATTCATAACACTTTACTTCGTTATCATAACACTTTACTGCTTACATAACACTTTACTTCTTTATTCATAACACTTTACTTTTATTCATAACACTTACTTCTTTATCATAACACTTACTTCTTTATTCATAACACTTACTCTTTATCATAACACTTATGTCTTATTCATAAACTTTACTTTCTTTATTCATAACACTTACTTTCTATCATAACACTTTACTTCTATTCATAACACTGTACTTCTTTATCATAACTTACTTCTTTATTATAAACCTTACGTTCTATCATACACTGTACTTTCTTTATTCATAACACTTACTTTCTGTATTCATAACACTTACTTCGTTATCATAACACTTTACTTTCTTATTCATAACACTTACTTTCTTTATTCATAACACTTTACTTTCTTATTCATAACACTTACTCTTATTCAACCTACTTTCTGATTCATAACACTTTACTTTCTTATTCATAACACTTACTTTCTTGATTCAAACACTTACTTCTTTAATAACACTTACTCTTATTCAAACACTTTACTTTCTTATTAAACCTTACTTTCTTTATTCATTACTTGCTTTATCATAACCTGTACGTCTATCAAACACTTACTTCTTTATTCATAACACTTACTTCTTTATTATAACACTACTTCTATCAAACACTTCTTTCTTTCATAACACTGACTCTATTCTAACACGTACTTTCTTATCATAACACTTACTTCTTATTCATAACACTTACTTCTTTATTCAAACACTTTACTTTCTTTATCATAAACACTTTACTTTCTTATATCATAACACTTTATTTCTTTATTTATAACACTTTACTTTCTTTATTCATAACCACTTGTTACATACTTTACGTTTATTCATAACACTTACTTTCTTTATTCATAACACTTTACTTTCTTTATTCATAACACTTTACTTTCTTTATTCATAACTTTACTTCTTCATTCATAACCTTTTCCTCTTTATTTCATAACACCCTTTACTTTTTTTATTCATAACACTTACTTTCTTTATTCATAACACCTTACTTTCTTTATTCATAAACTTTACTTGTCTTATTCATAACCTTTACTTTCTTCATTCATAACACTTACTTTCTTTATTCAAACACCTTCACTTTCTTTATTCATAACACTTTTCTTTCTTATTCATAAACTTTACTTTCTGTCATTCATACACTTACTTTCTTTATTCATAACCTTTACTTTCTTTATTCATAAACTTTACTTCTGTTATTCATAACTTTACTTTCTTTATGTCATAACCTTTTCTTCTTCTATCATAAACTTTACTTCTTATTCATAAACTTTACTTTCTTTATTCATAACTGACTTTCTTTATTCAACACTTTACTTCTTTATCATAAACTTTACTTTCTTCATCATAACACCTTACTTTCGTTATTCATAAACTTTACTTCTTTATTCATAAACCTTACTTTCTTATTCATAAACTTTACTTTCTTTATTCATAAACTTTACTTTCTTTATTCATAACCCTTTTCTTTCTTGATTTATAACTTACGTCTGTTATCATAACACTTTTACTTTCTTATTCAAGAACCTACTTCTTTTATTCATAACACTTTACTTTCTTTATTCAAAAACACTTTACTTTCTTATTCATAACGACTTTACTTCTTATTCATAACACCTTACTTTCTTTATTCATAACACTTTACTTTCTTTATGCATAACACCTTACTTTCTGTATTCATAACACCTTACTTTCTTATTCAAACACTTACTTTCTTGAGTTCATAACACTTGACTTCTTTATTCATAAACTTTACTTTCTTTATTCATAACACTGTACTTTCTATTTCATAACACTACTTCTTATTCATAACACTTAACTTTCTTTATTCATAACACTTTACTTTCTTTATTCATAACACGTTACTTGCTTATTCATAAACACCTTTTTAACATTTCTTTATTCATAACACTTTACTTTCTTCATTCATAACACTTTACTTTCTTTATTCATAACACTTACCTTCTTATTCATAACACTTTACTTTCTTCATTCATAACACTTTACCTTTCTTAATTCATAACACTTTACTTTCTTTATTCATAACACTTTACTTCTTTATTCATAACACTTTACTTTCTTTATTCATAACACTTACTTTCTTTATTCATAACACCTTACTTTCTTTATTCATAAACTTTACTTTCTTATTCATAACTTTACTTTCTTTATTCATAACACTTACTTTCTTATTCATAAACTCTACTTTCTTTATTCATAACACTTTACTTTCTTTATTCATAACTTTACTTCTTTATTCATAACTTACTTTCTGCATCATAACTTTACTTTCTTATTCATAACACCTTACTGTCTTTATTCATAACACTTTACTTCTTTATCATAACTTTACTTTCTTCATTCATAACTTTACTTTCTTTATTCATAACTTTACTTCTTTATTCATAACTTTACTTTCTTTATTCATAACTTGACTTTCTTGTATTCATAACTTTACTTTCTTCATTCATAACTTTACTTGTCTTATTCATAACTGTACTTTCTTTATTCATAACTTTACTTTCTGTATCATAACTTTACTTCTTATTCATAACTTTACTTCTGCTTTCATGAACACCTTACTTCTTGCATTCATAACTTACTTTCTTGTATTCATAACTTGACTTCTTTATTCATAACTTTACTTCTTTATTCATAACTTTACTTCTTTATCATAACTTTACTTTCTGTGCATTGCATAACTGTACTTCTTTATTCATAACACTTTACTTTCTTTACTTCTGATTCATAACACCTTACTTCTTTATTCATAACACCTTACTTTGCTTATCATAACACTTTACTTTCTTATTCATAACACCTTACTTCTTTATTCATAACACCTTACTTTCTTTATTTATAACACTTACTGTTCTTATTCATAACACCTTACTGTTCTTTATTCACAAACACCTTACTTCTTTATTCATAACACTTCACTTTCTTTATTCATAACACTTTACTTTCTTATGTCATAACACTTTACTTTCTTATCATAACACCTTACTTCTTTATTCATAACACTTTACTTCTTTATTCAGAACACTTTACTTTCGTTATTCATAACACTTTACTTTCTTTATTCATAAACACTTTACTTTCTTTATTCATAACACTTTACTTTCTTATTCATAACACTTTACTTTCTTTATCATAACACTTTACTTTCTCATTCATAACACTTTACTTTCTTATTCATAACACATTCCCTTTCTTCATTCATAACACTTTACTTCGTCATTCATAACACCCGTTACCTTTAATTCATAACACTTTACTTTCTTATCATAACACTTACTTTCTGTATTCATAACACTTACTTCTTTTACTTTCTTATTCAAACACTTACTTTCTTTATTCATCACACTTTTACTTTCTTCATTCATAACACTTTACCTTCTTAAATCATAACACTTACTTCTTTATTCATAACACTTTACTTTCTTTACTTTCTTTATTCATAACACTTGTACTTGTCTTTGCATAACACTTTACTCTCTTTTACTTTCTTATTCATAACTCTACTTTCTTATGCATAACACTTCACTTCTTCATTCATAACACTTACTTTCTCATGCATAACACTTACTTTCTTTGTTACTTCTGTATTCATAACACTTGTACTTTCTTTATCAAACACTGTACTCTCTTGACTTCTGTAGTCATAACGTTACTGCTTGTATCATAACACGTCACTTCTTTATCATAACACTCACTTTCTTCATCATAACACCTTACTTTCTATTCACAACTTTACTTTCTTTATTCATAACACTCACTTTCTTCATTCAAACACCTTACTTCTTATTCACAACTTTACTTTCTTCATTCATAACACCTACTTTCGTTATTCACAACTTGACTTTCTTTATTCATAACACTTTACTTCTTTATTCATAACACTTTACTTCTTTATTCATAACACTTACTTTCTTTATTCATAACACTTACTTTCTTATTCATAACACTTTACTTTCTTCATTTATAACACCTTACTTCTTATTCACAACTTACTTTCTGTATCCACAACTTTACTTCCTTGTATCCACAACTTGACTTGATAGATGTCATAACGATTTACCCTCATAACCCTCTCAACACTCCCCCCTACCACACCTCCCTGCCCTCCGTCACGTACCATGTACATGATTAGCATGGTACTAGAACATGGAACGTGGCGTTGTCGGTTGCCCATGCTAACCACTACCCCATGCCACAGGCCCCCCAGCCCAATTACATAATGAGACCTAGCGTCGCATCCCTAAATAATAATAAATAATAATTAGTTTGCAAGTATGTAATGTAATTAGTTTTGGTGTGTGTGTATGAGTAGTAGATTGTGAGTGTGTTGTGTGTGAGTGATAGTGTGTGTGTTGAGTGTGTGAGTGGAGTGTGTGTACGTTTCAGACTAACACTTTATAAAAGAAATAAAGCTGAGTTATAGACTTAAGAGCTACTTCGAGAGAGATGCATTGCGTTCGGATAAATCCACCGCGGTCTGCCCAAATCAGCTAGTTTCACCTGTCTCACTTGTTCGCGTCACGGAGTTCACAGTTGGCCGCTGCACTCTTTGACACCACTATCACACTCCAGCTGTCTTGACTTGTTTTGGACAACTTCTGGAATATGTAGGCCATTGATGTTGGTTATTGTTCTCGATGTATGAGATTGAGGTCTGCCTATCTTCCCCTTGCCTCTGTTTTTTCCTTGAAAACTGATTGCCATGAGGTCTGTTTTCTTGCTGCGTGACACATGGCCAATGTATTATTAGTCTTCTCTTGTTGATGCCTGCTTGTAGTTTTCTGGTGGTATCAAGTTCATTCAGAACACTTTCATTGGTTCTTTTATCTGTCCATTTCACGCGTAGTAGTCTTCAATAAAACCACATCTCTGCTACCTCAATTCTTTTGCAATCAGCTTTTCTGAAAGTCCAGGCTTCACAGCCATAAAACATGATTGGCCAAATCAAGCATTTTAAAAGTCTGATTATCAGGCCATTTGGTATGACTCTGTCTTTCTAGATATTGTTGAATTGGACCATATTTTGCTTTGTTATTCCAATTCTTATTTTGATGTCTTTGGAGCAGGTTCCATCATTAATCTTTACAGAACCAAGATATTTGAAATCCTTAACATTTCTAAAGGAACTTTATTGATTTAGACGTTATGATTGTTTTCAATGTCTTTGCTTTTAATATGTAGCACTTTTGTTTTCCTTGCGTTCAAGTTAAGTTAGGCCAGCCATTTTGCCTGCTGCGTATGCCATGTATAGGATTCTTTTCAAACTGGTAATGTTGTCTGCTAAAAGCGCAGTATCATCGGTACAGTGCAGATTTGAAAGATTTTTTTCCTCTTATCTTTATGCCATATCTTCTGCATCAGCATCTGTCATGACTTGTTCCGTGTAAATGTTGGAGAGATACAGTGAGGGGTACAACCTTGTCTAACTCCCCAGTGGATGTTGAAGAATTCAAAATTCTGACTGTTCCATCTCACTGTAGCCTTTTGTTCTTTATATAATGAGACAATCAATGCAATGAGGTGTTTAGGAAAGCCCAGTTTGACCGTTGTGTTGAATAGGTGGAGATGAATAACGCTGTCAAATGCTTCGCTGTAGTCTTTGAAAGTGACACAAACTTCTTCATCAGTGTTTTTATTTTCTCTATGAGTATTTGTAACACAAGTAACATGTCAGTTGTGCTCCTGTTGAACCTCTAGCCTTCCTGGCAGTCAGATAGTTCTTCTGTCTTGGGCTTCAATCTGTTGAGAATAACATGAGCAAAATTTTACTGGCGTACTTGTCCAAAAATAGTAATTGTCAAAAATATTAATGTTGAGACAAGCAAAAATTTGCTGTTTAGTAAATGATATTGTATTGCGATGGCCATACATTTAAAAATATATATTAGTTGATAACACGGGAGCTTTTCCTAAATTTTTTTTCTGATTTCTGTGTCGATCTTAGGCACTCTTTGTTTATCGAAAGCTTCTGAAAACTCTGTGAGCTTCTGTGGTCAAACTTATTTCGTAATTTTATTTTTCGTTTTATTTTTAATGACAAAAAATGGGACACAAAATTTGGTATTGAGTCCTTTGAAGGACACGAAAACGTTATCTCTGTATGCCTGCGAGTTCAGTGGCACATTAGGCAATTATAGTACACAGTGTACTTGAGCACGTTGCGTGTCTCGCACTCTGTATCTATGGTAGGGTAGAGGACAAAAGGAACAGCGGGGACAATGGGGAAACTAAAACGTAGATGAAAGAGGGGCGGCGGTGGATTAGTTCAGTCATGTGTGGTAGAAGGGGACACGGATGATTTCACAAGTTAGGCCTTCCGGCCCTTACAGAAAGGGACAAAGGGAACAATGTGGCTTTTTGACTTGACAACCCGATCATAAGATTAACAAATGGACGCAGGAAATGTATCTAACTGCGCACAGTACAATTATCGAGTATACTTACAGTCAAGAGGCAAAAAATAACAAAATCTATGTACGTACATGTCCACCACAACACCGTGCTTACACGTACGTGAGCCAACGTGACCATGCCTGTGATGTATAGACTGACCATTCGACACATGACCATGCCTGTGATGGGTAGACTGACCATTCGACACATGACCATGCCTGTGATGGGTAGACTGACCATTCGACACATGACCATGCCTGTGATGGATAGACCGACCATTCGGCACATGACCATGCCTGTGATGGATAGACTGACCATTCGACACATGACCATGCCTCTGACGGTAGACTGACCATTCGACACATGACCATGTCTCTGATGTATAGACTGACCATTCGATACATGACCATGCCTCTGACGGGTAGACTGACCATTCGACACATGACCATGCCTCTAATGGATAGACTGACCATTCGACACATGACTATGCCTCTGATGTATAGACTGACCATTCGACACATGACCATGCCTCTGATGTATAGACTGACCATTCGACACATGACCATGCCTGTGATGTATAGACTGACCATTCGACACATGACCATGCCTGTGATGTATAGACTGACCATTCGAAACATGACCATGCCTGTGATGGATAGACTGACCATTCGACACATGACCATGCCTGTGATGTATAGACTGACCATTCGATACATGACCATGCCTCTGATGGATAGACTGACCATTCGACACATGACCATGTCTCTGATGGATAGACTGACCATTCGACACATGACCATGCCTCTAATGGGTAAACTGACCATTCGACACATGACCATACCTCTAATGGGTAAACTGACCATTCGACACATGACCATACCTCTGATGGGTAGACTGACCATTCGACACATGACCATGCCTCTAATGGACAGACTGACCATTCGACACATGACCATGCCTCTGATGGATAGACTGACCATTCGACACATGACCATACCTCTGATGGGTAGACTGACCATTCGATACATGACCATGCCTCTAATGGATAGACTGACCATTCGACACATGACCATGCCTGTGATGGGTAGACTGACCATTCGACACATGACCATGCCTCTAATGGATAGACTGACCATTCGACACATGACTATGCCTCTGATGGGTAGACTGACCATTCGACACATGACCATGTCTCTGATGTATAGACTGACCATTCGACACATGACCATGTCTCTGATGTATAGACTGACCATTCGATACATGACCATGCCTCTGACGGGTAGACTGACCATTCGACACATGACCATGCCTCTAATGGATGGACTGACCATTCGACACATGACCATACCTCTAATGGATGGACTGACCATTCGACACATGACTATGCCTCTGATGGGTAGACTGACCATTCGACACATGACTATGCCTGTGATGGATAGACTGACCATTCGACACATGACCATGTCTCTGATGGATAGACTGACCATTCGACACCTGACCATGCCTCTGATGGATAGACTGACCATTCGACACTTGACCATGCCTCTGATGGGTAAACTGACCATTCGACACATGACCAAGCTCGAACACATATGAAGAAAAACATGCTGACGTTGATATTCCGTTCATCTTTCCTGCCTTTTTCCACAGACTTCAGAGCAGCACATAAATGATTTATCTGTGATACAATAACTTCCCGACCAGACTACTGTAAGTCTGTGCCAGCTGGTTTACCAGCAGAACACATTTCTGGCTTGCAAGGGGTTTAAAACAAAGCAGTTCAAATGATCACGGAGAAAACAATAAGATAATCACTCAAAGAACTCCCATCAATTCTTGCTGTCAGTATAAAATTACAGGTCTTGCGTGTCGCCATGTGGATGTGCTCTATGGCACCGTACCTGCCACATTACCTGTGTAGGCATCAAAACAACGGCTTCAAATGGTGCCACATGGTGCCAGATCTGCAATCCTTAGTCAGCCGGCAAACGTGCTTTCGGGTTTGTTTGCTTGTTTGTTTGTTTGTTTGTTTGTTTGTTTGTTTGTTTGTTTGTTTGTTTGTTCCATCTGATGCAGAATTTTGGTACTTCAAGTCACAGTTCAGGTTTGTTTGTTTGCTTGTTTGTTTGTTTGTTCGTTCATTTGTTTGTTTGTTTGTTTGTTTGTTCCAACTGATGCAGACTTTTGGTACTTCAAGTCACAGTTGTTAAAGAGCTGTCTGTTCTTTCAGGCCTCCCACTGTTGACGTCATAGTTGATCAACCTCCCCCCCCCCTCCTCCCCGTGCAGATGCTGGGGGCTCTTTCAGTATAAATAGTATCCCCACCTTCTAGAAATTTTGTGCTAGAAATTTCCTCTTTTCTGTCATTCTCTTTGTTTCTGCCATGTTCCTTTGCTTTCTGTTATTTCTTATTATCAATTTTTGCCTTGCTGGTCCATTCACCTGTATGTGTTCGATAAAGTCTTGTCTTACATATTTTCACTTAGAATTGATAATGTGTGTGCTGAGTACATGTTTGGCTCTAGAGAAATGTGATGTGAAGAAGCAGTTTTAGGTAATTCAGGTCCGTTCTTATATGTTTTAGAGTTCTTAGATATGTTAAAGTTTGTAGGTATGTTTTTAAATCCCCTGTATGATAACTTGAATGGAGTGGTCAACGCCAGGGGCATCTCTATAGATTATGTGAACGAATATATTGATATGTGTATTGAATTTTCTTTTCCTCTTTTTTTGTGTGTGTTCTGTTGAAATATAGTCTATGTTTCGAAACAGCTATAGCCCTGACATGGCTCTATGCAGTCGGCTTGGCTTTCAACAAAAATAACAACAACAAATAATTGATCGTTCACCAATACACACTTTCACTGCTAGCTAATATCTTGTGGCATCGTGAAACCATTCATATATGTATACGCTGATGACTATAGGTATACATGTATGTATGGTTAGACGTTGATGACTATAGGTATACATGTATGTATGGTTAGACGTTGATGACTATAGGTATACATGTATGTATGGTTAGACGTTGATGACTATAGGTATACATGTATGTATGGTTAGACGTTGATGACTGTAGGTATACATGTATGTAAGGTTAGACGTTGATGACTGTAGGTATACATGTATGTATGGTTAGACGTTGATGACTGTAGGTATACATGTATGTATGGTTAGACGTTGATGACTGTAGGTATACATGTATGTAAGGTTAGACGTTGATGACTGTAGGTATACATGTATGTATGGTTAGACGTTGATGACTGTAGGTATACATGTATGTAAGGTTAGACGTTGATGACTGTAGGTATACATGTATGTATGGTTAGACGTTGATGACTGTAGGTATACATGTATGTATGGTTAGACGTTGATGACTATAGGTATACATGTATGTATGGTTAGACGTTGATGACTGTAGGTATACATGTATGTATGGTTAGACGTTGATGACTATAGGTATACATGTATGTATGGTTAGACGTTGATGACTGTAGGTATACATGTATGTATGGTTAGACGTTGATGACTGTAGGTAATACATGTATGTATGGTTAGACGTTGATGACTGTAGGTATACATGTATGTATGGTTAGACGTTGATGACTGTAGGTATACATGTATGTATGGTTAGACGTTGATGACTGTAGGTATACATGTATGTATGGTTAGACGTTGATGACAATAGGTATACATGTATGTATGGTTAGACGTTGATGACTGTAGGTATACATGTATGTATGGTTAGACGTTGATGACTATAGGTATACATGTATGTATGGTTAGACGTTGATGACTATAGGTATACAGTATGTATGGTTAGACGTTGATGACTATAGGTATACATGTATGTATGGTTAGACGTTGATGACTATAGGTATACATATATGTATGGTTAGACGTTGATGACTATAGGTATACATGTATGTATGGTTAGACGCTGATGACTAAGGTATACATGTATGTATGGTTAGACGTTGATGACTGTAGGTATACATGTATGTATGGTTAGACGTTGATAACTGTGGTATACATGTATGTATGGTCAGACGTTGATGACTGTAGGTATACATGTATGTATGGTTAGACGTTGATGACTGTAGGTATACATGTCTGTATAATTAGACGTTAATGATTAGGTATACATGTATGTATGGTTAGACGTTGATGACTGTAGGTATACATGTATGTATGGTTAGACGTTGATGACTATAGGTATACATGTATGTATGGTTAGACGTTGATGACTATAGGTAAACATGGTTGTATGGTTAGACGTTAATGACTGTAGGTATACATGTATGTATGGTTAGACGTTGATGACTATAGGTATACATGTATGTCTGGTTAGACGTTGATGACTATAGGTATACATGTATGTATGGTTAGACGTTGATGACTATAGGTATACATGTATGTATGGTTAGACGTTGATGACTAAGGTATACATGTATGTATGGTTAGACGTTGATGACTATAGGTATACATGTATGTATGGTTAGACGTTGATGACTGTAGGTATACATGTATGTATGGTTAGACGTTGATGGCTATAGGTATACATGTATGTATGGTTAGACGTTGATGACAAAGGTATACATGTATGTATGGTTAGACGTTGATGACTGTAGGTATACATGTATGTATGGTTAGACGTTGATGACTAGAGGTATACGTGTATGTATGGTTAGACGTTGATGACTAAGGTCATGTATGTATGGTTAGACGTTGATGACAGTTGGTATACATGTATGTATGGTTAGACGTTGATGACTATAGGTATACATGTATGTATGGTTAGACGTTGATGACTATAGGTATACATGTATGTATGGTACCGTTGATGACTGTAGGTATACATGTATGTATGGTTAGACGTTGATGACTGTAGGTATACATGTATGTAAGGTTAGACGTTGATGACTAGAGGTATACATGATGTATGGTTAGACGTTGATGACTGTAGGTATACATGTATGTATGGTTAGACGTTGATGACTGTAGGTGTACATGTATGTATGGTTAGACGTTGATGACTAAGGTATACTGTATGTATGGTTAGACGTTGATGACTATAGGTATACATGTATGTATGGTTAGACGTTGATGACTGTAGGTATACATGTATGTATGGTTAGACGTTGATGACTAGAGGTATACGTTATGTATGGTTAGACGTTGATCACTATAGGTTTACATGTATGTATGGTTAGACGTTGATGACTATAGGTATACATGTATGTATGGTTAGACGTTGATGACTATAGGTATACATGTATGTATGGTTAGACGTTGATGACTAGAGGTATACATGTATGTATGGTTAGACGTTGATGACTATAGGTATACATGTATGTATGGTTACACGTTGATGACTGTAGGTATACATGTATGTATGGTTAGACGTTGATGGCTATAGGTATACATGTATGTATGGTTAGACGTTGATGACTGTAGGTATACATGTATGTATGGTTAGACGTTGATGCTAAGTATACATGTATGTATAATTAGACGTTAATGATTATAGGTATACATGTATGTATGGTTAGACGTTGATGACTGTAGGTATACATGTATGTATGGTTAGACGTTGATGATTGTAGGTATACATGTATGTATGGTTAGACGTTGATGACTATAGGTAAACATGGTTGTATGGTTAGACGTTAATGACTGTAGGTATACATGTATGTATGGTTAGACGTTGATGACTATAGGTATACATGTATGTATGGTTAGACGTTGATGACTATAGGTATACATGTAATGGTTATACTTGATGACATAGTATACTGTAGATGGTTAGACTTGATGACTATAGGTAACATGTATGTATGGTTAGACGTGATGACTATAGTATACATTATGTATGTTAGACGTTGAGACTGTAGGTATCATGTATGATGGTTAGACGTTGATGGCTATAGGTATACATGTAGTATGGTTAGACGTTGATGACTATAGTATACATGTATGTATGTTAACGTGATGACTAAGTATACATGTATGTATGGTTAGACGTTGATGACTAGAGGTATACGTGTATGTATGGTTAGACGTTGATGACTAAGGTCATGTATGTATGTTAGACGTTGATGACAGTTGGTATACATGTAGTATGGTTAGACGTTGATGACTATAGGTATACATGATGATGGTTAGACGTTGATGACTATAGGTATACATGTATGTATGGTTACACGTTGATGACTGTAGGTATACATGTATGTATGGTTAGACGTTGATGACTGTAGGTATACATGTATGTAAGGTTAGACGTTGATGACTAAGGTATACATGTATGTATGGTTAGACGTTGATGACTATAGGTATACATGATGTATGGTTAGACGTTGATGACTATAGGTATACAAGTATGTATGGTTAGACGTTGATGACTGTAGGTATACATGTATGTATGGTTAGACGTTGATGACTAAGGTATACTGTATGTATGGTTAGACGTTGATGACTATAGGTATACATGTATGTATGGTTAGACGTTGATGACTGTAGGTATACATGTATGTATGGTTAGACCTTGATGACTAGGGTATACTGTAGTATGGTTAGACGTTGATGACTAAGGTATACATGTATGTATGGTTAGACGTTGATGACTATAGGTATACATGTATGTATGGTTAGACGTTGATGACTATAGGTATACATGTATGTATGGTTAGACGTTGATGACTAGAGGTATACATGTATGTATGGTTAGACGTTGATGACTATAGGTATACATGTATGTATGGTTAGACGTTGATGACTATAGGTATACATGTATGTATGGTTAGACGTTGATGACTATAGGTATACATGTATGTATGGTTAGACGTTGATGACTGTAGGTATACATGTATGTATGGTTAGACGTTGATGACTAGAGGTATACATGTATGTATGGTTAGACGTTGATGATGTAGGTATACATGTATGTATGGTTAGACGTTGATGACTGTAGGTATACATGTATGTATGGTTAGACGTTGATGACAGTAGGTATACATGTATGTAATGGTTAGACGTTGATGACTGTAGGTATACATGTATGTATGGTTAGACGTTGATGACTGTAGGTATACATGTATGTATGGTTAGACGTTGATGACTGTAGGTATACATGTATGTATGGTTAGACGTTGATGACTGTAGGTTATACATGTATGTATGGTTAGACGTTGATGACTGTAGGTAATACATGTATGTAATTAAACGTTGATGACTATAGGTATACATGTATGTATGTTAGACGTTGATGACTATAGGTATACAAGTATGTATGGTTAGACGTTGATTGCTATAGATATACATCTATGTATGGTTAGACGTTGATGACTAAGGTATACATGTATGTAATGGTTAGACGTTGATGACGTAGGTATACATGTATGTATGGTTAGACGTTGATGACTGTAGGTATACATGTATGTATGGTAAGACGTTGATGACTGTAGGTATACATGTATGTATGGTTAGACGTTGATGACTGTAGGTATACATGTATGTATGGTTAGACGTTGATGACTGTAGGTATACATGTATGTATGGTTAGACGTTGATGACTGTAGGTATACATGTATGTATGGTTAGACGTTGAATGACTGTATGTATACATATATAACAGATCCATCAAATATAGAAAATAGAATAAAGATAAAACTGTAAAAATCAGCATCCTTGCATTCAACATAATCACTGGATGTACAAATCGTTCACATCTAATTGTTCATAAGCATCACATAAGTCAAAACAACAGTACAATATTATCAGCTGATGAGTGTGAGCAAAGACTAATGTTGGAGAGCCAAACACGAGAACAAGATTTTAGAGAAAGATAGACTATTCTCCAAATCATTGTTGTTGTTCGTTTGCTTATTTGTTTGTTTGTTTGTTTTATCGTCACCTCTGCAGTCTACTCGTTGAAACAGGAAGCAGCACATGTTTTGAGCGTTTATAACGCCTCCGCTTAACATGCTGTTTCCTGTCGCAAACGCCGTGGATGTCTCCAAACGCCTCGCTAAAAAATGCACAGGTTTCTGCCTCTAATGCAGATATGTGCGTACACGCCGATACATGTATTCTTACCTGCATACATGCACAAACAATACAGGCACACGCGCATACACTCAAATGTATTGAAACATTAACACACACTCATACGCACGCGCTTACACATGCACGCACCCAGAAAAGCTAACACATACATACGCGCATTCCAGTTTAAAATTGCGCTAAATATAGAGCTATCCAGGCGTCTGCAATATGCAGAGATCAGGGTAACAATAGATAGTTGATCATTATTGTCTCAACAAAGCGAAGGTAATTATGAGGGGAGAAATCAATAGACAGCTTCACGTTAAAAATGTATTGAATTTGGCATGCTTAGAAATGATTAACTGGAAAGAGCTCGTTATCTGAAAACAAAAAACAAAAAAAACAAAAAAACCCCAGTAACGACTATTAGTATACTGACAGAGACGAAACAAACACGTTGATTCGAAGACAGACAGACAGACAGACAGACAGACAGACAGACAGACACACACACACACACACACATACACACACACACACACACAGAGACATATATACACACACATACACACACATACACACACACATACATACACACACACACACACACACACACACACACACACACACACACACACACACACACACACAGAGAGAACAGAACGCAAATGCACACTGATGCATACAGTCACAATTATGCACACTTACATACACAAACATACACATACACGTACGCGCATACAGTGCACACACACACATTCATACACACGCACGCACGCACGCACGCATACACACAAAACACACACACTCACACATGTATACGTACATTTATGGACACACACACGTAAACATACACACCCATGCACGCACATACACGCACACAGACACAGACACAGACACACAGACAGACACACAGACAGACATACAGACACACATACACATACACACACAAAACAAAAAAAACACACACTCACTCATGTATACGCACGTTTATGGATACAACACGTACACATACACACCCATGCACGCACATACACACACACACAGACACGCATACACACACAGACACACACACACACACACACACAGACACGCATACACACACAGACACACACACACACACACACACACACACACACACACACACACACACACACACACACACACACAAAACCACACACACACACGCACGCATGCGAAACACACATACAGATGCACGTGCATGCGTGTGCGCATACGTCACGATACAAATTATTTGAACAAAGAAAGTAGTTTTATACAAAAAGAGAGCAAATAAGAATAATAATATGTGCATTGATATTTTCCATAATTACGTTGAAAATGGGCTTTTCCAAATACATCATTACATTAATTACCTCATTATATAAAGATCAACAGGCTACAAAAGTCAAGACAGGGCGGCCTGAAGGGAGATGGTGGTGTCGGGATGTGCAGTGGCCAACACCGAACCCAGTGACGCCAACAGGTAAGACATGTGAGACGTAGAAAAGAATCTCCATTACTTTAACGAATACTCCGGTATGTTTTTGTACTTGTCTATGAAAATATACGAAACAAAAACGAAAAGACAAATCGAAAACAAGTTTTTTTCGTTATATTTCAGTTTGTCTCTATATTGATGCATTTTCAGAGGATATATTAAATATTAAATATTAACTTGCGGAGTGGCTGGGGATGAGGAGGGTTGGGGAGATTCTGGGGGCAACGAGAGATAGAGATGGTTGGAAGTCCATGGTCGCCAGCGCCATGCGGCAGGGCACCTGATGATGATGATGATATTAAATATTAAATGTTTAATCTGAAGTAAAATGAAAACCAACTTTCAAGCAACTAATAAACAGAAACGCATTAAAATGAAATGAGAATATGTGTAGGGGAGAAGTTCAAATGTTTGACCAAACGTACGCAAAAGACTACAGAGAAAGAAAATCAATGATTTCGGACAAATAACAAAGGGACACAACGACATAGTGGATCTGAAGAAGCCCTTCGTGTGCTTAACGGTATAGGTTTTCTTAAAGGGAGACAAATCAGTTAAAATACGCTGGCTTACCTTCTGAGTTTGATACATAAAACTTTAGTCTTGTCTGAGTTTGCTAAGGTCCAAAGATATCCTTGCTAAGGAGGGAGCCAGAGAAGAACAACCTAACAACAGCGTGAGCTACAGTGAGAAGAGAGGCATCATCAGGGTGCTTTCCATGCCGAGACGACACAGGGATGACTACCACCTGCTGTCTAGAGAGCAGCAAGTTGCCCTGGTGAGGTTGCGCACTGGTCACAATAGGCTGAACAGCCACATGTATCGCAAACTGAAGCTGGCGCCCTCCCCAACCTGTCCCTGCGGTCAAGAAGACCAAACCACGGAGCATATACTCCAAAGATGTCCCCTTCACCAGGTGGCAAGACAGGACGTGTGGCCGACAGACACTCCGCTGACAACCAAAATTCATGGCTGCAGACAGGAGCTGGAAAAGACGGCTGCATTCATCGCCCGGACTCAGATGATTGTGCAGCAGCGTACGCCAAGAATAAGAAGAAAGCAATCTTACCATTTAAAATCAGCCATGCAATCGTGCGTCGGGTAATTTCGCTGAGCCGAAGAAGACAGTTCTGTTTTTGTTTGTTTGTTTGTTTGCGCTACAGTGGAGAACATGTAGCTGCACAATTCTAACACACTCGCTTCTTTAAGAATCGCATCTGCGCCCAGTATTGAATTTACGTTTAAAGCGGACATCCGTTCTAACTTCTACTTCATTTGATGCACTGTTAAAGGTAAATTCTGTACGATATCAGTCTGCAGGTTTTCTTGTTCAGACATAAACCATCTTTTTCAGTTTTAAAAGTTCATTCAATACTGCAGATTAACACATTTTGAGTTTGATGAATCGTTTTTATTTTATGTTTGCTAGCATATCACCTATTACTGATGTTTAATCTCCTGACATATATACCGCCGTTGGCAGTCAAATAAATGAATAAAAGATCATCACATATATACGCAAAAGAGTCATTCTGGTTTGTCATGACACCGTATGTGATACACCTGTAACAAACATGCTGTGACGTCTCTCTTACTGAAAAAAACAACTATAAATAATCTATGTAGAAAATGGACACTGCAAGCATGTCATTGACGGACATCAGAATGACAAAAAATGCTGATCACACTATGCCAAAGACCACTGTTCAGTTTGTGAATGACACTCATTCACTTAGTGTTGCTCAAAACTCATCTTCCTTGGGAGAGTGCGCTGAAGTCAGATTTAGTCAGATGGACTATTTACCTTGGAATAACTCTGATAACATCGTGAGTGCAGAAGTTGAACAAATCACATACATTATCAAAAACAACGTGCTTGCATTCCTGTTTCTGATTGGTGGACCAGCCAACGTCATCAACATGGCGGTGTTCTACAAACAGGGCCTGAAGGATCGTGTCAACCTGTGTCTGTTTGCCTTGTCTTTAACTGACGAACTTTATCTAACTGTCTGTACATTCCTGCATGGTGAGCAAATTCATTTGCAGTTCACAACAGCAGAAAGATATGGTCCTATGGAGACCTTTATGGTCAATACAAATCTAACCTTTCTAACTGGCCTGTATTGTGTGTCCCCTGTCATATCTGCAATTATTGCACTAGAAAGATGCTACTGTGTCCTCAGACCACTCAAAATTCAGACTCTAATGCGCACTAAAACGATGGCGGCTATCATTATTATGGTGTATGTGGTGGTGCTGGCTGTCACTTTCGTCATAGTATTCCGATATCGAATTGGATGTGTTTATGATCCTGAGTCTGGTGTCGTCTTAACGACTTTCATTGTTGGGAAAATATACCGCGATAACAAAGAGCTAATTGACATTCTGGAAAGTTTAGTCTTTGTTTTTGGCTTACCTGGGATTGTGATGTTAACGGTGATAATATCAACGATCATTACTGTTGTGAAACTTCGTCAGATTGTGACATGGCGTGCTGGGACATCGACATCACTGTCTCCCCGAGAAGTGGCGCTGACAAAGATGTTGGTGGGCAACTCCATCTTGTTCATCGCCTGTGTATCTCCTGTCGCTCTCATTCGCTTGTGTTGGCTGTTTTTCCCAGAAATTAACGCTGGACGACGTAATCATAACATTTACTTGGTTTCTGTGTGGATCCTTGAAGTCTTTAATTTCATGAACTCCAGCTTCAATTTCTTCGTGTATTATGCCATGGGGTCTCGGTACAGGGAAACTTTATGGTCCTTATGCAACAGAAATGTACATGTAAAACCAGAAAAAGAGGAAGGGATACCTAAAGTATCTTCTGCGGTTCCAGAAAAATCTATATAAAAAGTTTCAAATGGTCACCTCTTTCTATCTGCATCATTATAACACTTGAGGAAAAATGCTTTGAAAATAGTGTTCACAGTATCACAGCATACACCCGATGATTTACAGTGAGAGAAATAGATATCTGATGAGTCAACTTTCTGCAGTTGAATTATCAGATGCTGGTTACAACAACTCTAACGACAAGACAACAACACATTCAGTTACAATAGACTCGTGTAGCTATATAGAATCCCATGTGTTAGTACTACCAAATTTGAGGTACATGCTAAAGGAAAAAAAAGAAAGATTATCGTTATTATTATTATACCAAAGGCTGTTACAAATGGTTGAATCAGGGTGTTGGAAATATAGATATTTTAAGTTAACGTATTCATGTCATTTGTGAAAGCTCATTGGATGTAACCGGCAGAATTGAAATATCCATAAACAGGATGATAGCGAACTTGATTCTGACAGAGTTTTTGGCCAGCTGAATTGTATTCCTGCTTACTTGCTAAAGTATATTGTTATATTTGATAGATATTTGAAACCTATAAGGACTAGATTTGGATTTGGAATGTCATATATATGTGCTCATTATCTAAGTGATCAGGATCTTGTTGCAATAGTTATGATATCAAGTAACAAAGGCAGACACTGTTTCATGTGTGTGCACACAGTGGTGAAGAAAACAATGTTTCTGTATTGTATATGTAGAAAAAACAAGACTAAGGCAGCCGAGATGTAATTTCTAAGAAGAATGTTGAGAGTTCCATGGACAGCAAAGAAAAGAAACGAGACAGTCTTGGTGGAGGCAGACATAAGATCATTCATAAGGAAGATTAGGAAAAGACCGGCAACATTTATAGGCCATTTTATGAGGAAAGGGGAATTGGAACAACTGGTCACAACAGGAATGCTGGAGGAAAAGAGAGCACCAGGTAGACCAAGGGAAAAAATATTGGACGGACTTGCAGAGTGGCTGAAGACAGAGAGGGTGGAAGATGTGCTTGCGGCAACAAGGGATAGAAACAGATGGAAGGCCATGATCGCCAACGCCATGTGGCAAGGCACTTGATGATGATCATGTGTAGAAAAAATTGCCAATCATGGTACTTGTCATCAACTAACGGAACAATAGCAACATAATTAGCGACTTATGATTGCACTCCATTTCAAATGATGCTAGGTTGTCACAATACACATTAACTTATGGATTTGCGGTTTTGTTCTGTTTTTATAACTGCATTATAGCCGTTCTGAAAAGCCAAGGCTTTTATAGATATATGTCTGCCTGTCAAATCGTGTAGCATGTCTGTCATACCTGTCAAATCGTGCAGCATGTCTGTCATACCTGTCAAATCGTGCAGCATGTCTGTCATACCTGTCAACTCTTGTAGCATGTCTGTCATACCTGTCAAATCGTGCAGCATGTCTATCGTACCTGTCAACTCTTGTAGCATGTCTGTCATACCTGTCAAATCGTGCAGCATGTCTATCGTACCTGTCAACTCTTGTAGCATGTCTGTCATACCTGTCAAATCGTGCAGCATGTCTATCGTACCTGTCAACTCTTGTAGCATGTCTGTCATACCTGTCAAATCGTGTAGCATGTCTGTCATACCTGTCAACTCTTGTAGCATGTCTGTCATACCTGTCAAATCGTTGTAGCATGTCTATCGTACCTGTCAACTCTTGTAGCATGTCTGTCATACCTGTCAAATCGTGCAGCATGTCTATCGTACCTGTCAACTCTTGTAGCATGTCTGTCATACCTGTCAAATCGTGTAGCATGTCTGTCATACCTGTCAACTCTTGTAGCATGTCTGTCATACCTGTCAAATCGTGCAGCATGTCTATCGTACCTGTCAACTCTTGTAGCATGTCTGTCATACCTGTCAAATCGTGCAGCATGTCTATCGTACCTGTCAACTCTTGTAGCATGTCTGTCATACCTGTCAAATCGTGTAGCATGTCTGTCATACCTGTCAACTCTTGTAGCATGTCTGTCATACCTGTCAAATCGTGCAGCATGTCTGTCATACCTGTAAAATCTTGTAGCATGTCTGTCATACCTGTCAAATCTTGTAGCAAGTCTGTCATACCTGTCAATCTTGTAGCAAGTCTGTCATACCTGTCAAATCTTGTAGCAAGTCTGTCATACCTGTCAAATCTTGTAGCAAGTCTGTCATACCTGTCAAATCTTGTAGCAAGTCTGTCATACCTGTCAAATCGTGCAGCATGTCTGTCATACCTGTCAAATCTTGTAGCATGTCTGTCATACCTGTCAAATCTTGTAGCATGTCTGTCATACCTGTCAAATCGTGCAGCAAGTCTGTCATACCTGTCAAATCTTGTAGCATGTCTGTCATACCTGTCAAATCTTGTAACAAGTCTGTCATACCTGTCAAATCCTGCAGCAAGTCTGTCATACCTGTCAAATCTTGTAGCAAGTCTGTCATACCTGTCAAATCGTGCAGCATGTCTGTCATACCTGTCAAATTGTGTAGCATGTTTGTCATACCTGTCAAATCGTGTAGCATGTCTGTCATACCTGTCAAATTGTGTAGCATGTCTGTCATACCTGTCAAATTGTGTAGCATGTTTGTCATACCTGTCAAATTGTGTAGCATGTTTGTCATACCTGTCAAATTGTGTAGCATGTTTGTCATACCTGTCAAATTGTGTAGCATGTCTGTCATACCTGTCAAATCGTGTAGCATGTTGTCTGTTATACCTGTCAAATTGTGTATCATGTCTGTCATATCTGTCAATATGTGTAGCATGTCTGTCATACCTGTCAAATCGTGTAGCATGTCTGTCATACCTGTCAAACCATGCAGCATATCTGTTATACCTGTCAAATCGTGTAGCATGTGTCATACCAGTCAAATCGTGTATCATGTCTGTCATACCTGTCAAATCGTGTATCATGTCTGTCATACCTGTCAAATCATGCAGCATATGTCATACCTGCCAAATCGTGCAGTCTGTTTGTCATACCTGTCAAATCGTGAATGTCTGTTATACCTGTCAAATCATGTATCATGTCTGTCATACCTGTCAAATCGTGTATCATGTCTGTCATACCTGTCAAATCGTGTATCATGTCTGTCATACCTGTCAAATCGTGCAGCATGTCTGTCATACCTGTCAAACCGTGCAGCATGTCTGTCATACCTGTCAAATCATGTAGCATGTCTGTCATACCTGTCAAATCGTGCATGTCTGTCATACCTGTCAAATCGTGTATCATGTCTGTCATACCTGTCAAATCGTGTAGCATGTCTGTCATACCTGTCAAATCGTGTATCATGTCTGTCATACCTGTCAAATCGTGCAGCATGTCTGTCATACCTGTCAAATCGTGTAGCATGTCTGTCATGCCTGTCAAACCGGGCATGTCTGTCATACCTGTCAAATCATGTAGCATGTCTGTCATACCTGTCAAACCGTGCATGTCTGTCATACCTGTCAAATCATGTAGCATGTCTGTCATACCTGTCAAATCGTGCATGTCTGTCATACCTGTCAAATCGTGCAGCATGTCTGTCATACCTGTCAAATCGTGCAGCATGTCTGTCATACCTGTCAAATCATGTAGCATGTGTGTCATACCTGTCAATATGTGTAACATGTCTGTCATACCTGTCAAATCGTGCAGCATGTCTGTCATACCTGTCAAATCGTGCAGCATGTCTGTCATACCTGTCAAATCGTGCAGCATGTCTGTCATACCTGTCAAATCGTCTAGCATATCTGTCATACCTGTCAAATCGTGCAGCATGTCTGTCATACCTGTCAAATCGTGCAGCATGTCTGTCTTACCTGTCAAATCGTGTAGCATGTCTGTCATACCTGTCAAATCGTGTAGCATGTCTGTCATACCTGTCAAATCGTGTAGCATGTCTGTCATACCTGTCAAATCGTGTAGCATGTCTGTCATACCTGTCATATCGTGTGGCATATCTGTCATACCTGTCAAATCGTGTGGCATGACTGTCATACCTGTCAAATCATGTGGGATGTCCGCCATACCTGTCGAATCGTGTGGCATGTCTGTCATACCTGTCAAATCGTGTAGCATATCTGTCATACTTGTCAAATCGTGTGGCATGTCAGTCATACCTGTCAAATCGTGTATGTCTGTCATACTTGTCAAATCGTGTGGCATGTCTGTCATACCTGTCAAATCGTGCAGCATGTGTGTCATACCTGTGAAATCATGCACCATGTCTGTCACACCTGTCAAATCGTCTAGCATGTCTGTCATACCTGTCAAATCATGCACGATGTCTGTCATACCTGTCAAATCATGCACGATGTCTGTCATACCTGTCAAATCATGCACGATGTCTGTCATACCTGTCAAATCATGCAGCATGTCTGTCATACCTGTCAAATCGTGCAGCATGTTTGTCATACCTGTCAAATCGTGTAGCATGTCTGTCATACCTGTCAAATCGTGTATCATGTTTGTCATACCTGTCAAATCATGCAGCATGTCTGTCATACCTGTCAAATCGTGTATCATGTCTGTCATACCTGTCAAATTGTGTAGCATGTCTGTCATATCTGTCAAATTGTGTAGCATGTCTGTCATACCTGTCAAACCGTGTAACATGACAGAATCGTGATGCCGACAGGTGAGACAGGTGATGAATAAAGAGGAAAGAGAGAGACGTCATTCAGTGAGTACATTCTTCTCTCTCTTACACACACACACACACACACACACACACACACACACACACACACACACACACACACACACACACACACACACACACACACACACAGACACACACAGACACACACACACACACACACACACACACACACACAGCACGCACGCACGCACACACACACACACACACGCTCACACACACACACACACACGTAAGCACGCAAGCACACACACACACACACACACACACACACACACACACACACACACACACACACACATACACACACACGCACGCACGCACACACACACTCACACACACACACACACACACACACACGCAAGGACGCAAGCACACACGCACACACACACACACACACACACACACACACACACACACACACACACACACACACACTTCATATACAAACACACCTTCATCATTTATTGTCTATAACCCCCAAAATTTTAAAACAAAAACAAAAACAAAAACAAAAAACACTAAGCATTGACAGCAATTGATTTTTGACGATACTCTTTGATCATGAAGCGTTTGATACCATTTTGGTCTTGGCCCACATCAATAACTATGTCCTGCGCTGGCAGACTCCAAAATGGAGATGTCAAATATGTACCGAAGAACGTCATCCAAAAATTTGAATTAACGCACAAAGTGATCTCAAATGCTTTTCAGACACTAGATATCGGACCAGAGACAAAGTAATGATCCTCAGGAAATATCACAATGTGTGGAAAAAGAAGAAAACAAAATACACGAACGTTTATAGCAGGCACACTTACAGAAGCAGATAGGCTTTCAAAAATAGAGTTTAGAATATGTACTGCGTTAGTGCAAAACGAATGATATCAAGTATTGAGAGATTAAAGTATGAATTTAATATACTAATATACCATACCAAGACAAACCGATAGACTTCGATCATCTTTACTTCAAAAACATGGTGGTAGAGGACTTGCTATATTTTACCGAGCAGAATCTAAAAGAGAAAGTATCCAGATTAAACTTAGAGCGATGGTGTACAAATTTTGGTGAAATGTTGCACATAAGTCTTCAGACAGCAAACAAAAAACAAAAGAGCTTCGTACTCACCAAAGACAAAGCACAACCAGCACCCTGTTCATCAAAAACAATATGGAAGTTCCAAAAAGAAACAGAAGATGAATCAGAAGGCACTGTTGTGATCTGTGGTGATAATGACAAGATCTGTCATGTGAGATCAAAATGGTATCAATGCTCAGGGACATGCACTTGCAGAAATGTCGTGTGCCATCCAATTCATCCCACTCACGAAAACATCACCAACGTAAACCGATGCACAAGGAGACAGATACTACCATTGATACAACACAAGTAGATATAGATACTACCATTGATACAACAAAAGTAGATATAGATACTACCATTGATACAACACCAGGAGATATAGATACTACCATTGATACAACACAAGTAGATATAGATACTACCATTGATACAACACAAGGAGATATAGATACTACCATTGATACAACACCAGGAGATATAGATACTACCATTGATACAACACCAGGAGATATAGATACTACCATTGATACAACACCAGGAGATATAGATACTACCATTGATACAACACCAGGAGATATAGATACTACCATTGATACAACACCAGGAGATATAGATACTACCATTGATACAACAAAAGTAGATATAGATACTACCATTGATACAACACCAGGAGATATAGATACTACCATTGATACAAAACCAGGAGATATAAATACTACCATTGATACAACACAAAGAGATATAGATACTACCATTGATACAACACAAAGAGATATAGATACTACCATTGATACAACACAAAGAGATATAGATACTACCATTGATACAACACAAAGAGATATAGATACTACCATTGATACAACACAAGGAGATATAGATACTACCATTGATACAACACAAGGAGATATAGATACTACCATTGATACAACACAAAGAGATATAGATACTACCATTGACACAACACAAAGAGATATAGATACTACGATTGCTACAACACCAGGAGATATAGATACTACCATTGATACAACACAAAGAGATATAGATACTACCATTGATACAACACCAGGAGATATAGATACTACCATTGATACAACACAAGGAGATATAGATACTACCATTGATACAACACAAGGAGATATAGATACTACCATTGATACAACACAAAGAGATATAGATACTACCATTGATACAACATCAGGAGCTATAGATACTACCATTGATACAACACCAGGAGATATAGATACTACCATTGATACAACACAAAGAGATATATATACTACCATTGATACAACACAAGGAGATATAGATACTACCATTGATACAACACCAGGAGATATAGATACTACCATTGATACAACACAAGGAGATATAGATACTACCATTGATACAACACCAGGAGATATAGATACTACCATTGATACAACACCAAGAGATATAGATACTACCATTGATACAACACCAAGAGATATAGATACTACCATTGATACAACACCAAGAGATATAGATACTACCATTGATACAACACCAAGAGATATGGATGCTACCATTGATACAACACCAAGAGATATAGATACTACCATTGATACAATACCAGGAGATATAGATACTACCATTGATACAACACAAGTAGATATAGATACTACCATTGATACAACACCAATAGATATGGATACTACCATTGATACAACACCAAGAGATATAGATACTACCATTGATACAACACCAAGAGATATAGATACTACCATTGATACAACACCAGGAGATATAGATACTACCATTGATACAACACAAAGAGATATAGATACTACCATTGATACAACACAAAGAGATAGATACTACCATTGATACAACACCAAGAGATATAGATACTACCATTGATACAACACCAGGAGATATAGATACTACCATTGATACAACATTCATGCACAAGGAGATATAGATACTACCATTGATACAACACAAGGAGATATAGATACTACCATTGATACAACACAAAGAGATATAGATACTACCATTGATACAACACAAGGAGATATAGATACTACCATTGATACAACACAAGGAGATATAGATACTACCATTGATACAACATTCATTTTTCTCAGCATAACATCACTGATGAGTGCAGACACACTGAACCTAAATGGTAATGATCATGTGCCACCAACTTTTATTCAGCATGAAAAACATATATCAATCAAAACTCAACAGTTTCAAAGAATCAGGCAACAATATAAAGTCGATATAGTTAATAAACTAACACCTATTAAACCAAACATAGAAAACAAGAAGCAATTAAATATCTAGACAGCAATCAACTTTGTGGAACTGTCATGAGAGGAATTTTTGGGCCTTGTTCTGGACTTTGGGGGATGTTTAGAATTTGGGGGATATTTATGTGAAATTAACTTTCTACATAGAAATCACACACAACAAGAAGGAAGGAGAGAGACGAGTAGAAACGCACTAAACACTCTAGCAATAACTTTCAAAAGCAGTCCATACATAGCATTACAAGTCAATATAGTTTCTTTAATCAAGCATGTTCAACTTAAAGCATAATCATCTATCCTCTTATTCTTATTTGGCTACGTCCTAAAGCAATCCTACTTCTTTGCCTATCAGCCCTAAACTCTACACTGAAATAAAATATCAACGTACCTTCACTACATGTTTCTGGCAAAGTCTCAGCACCTCTGCCAGGTTGAGTGGCCTGTCTCCCACTACAACCGTCAACTCTCTGACCGTTCTGTCTCTCTGTGTCCGTATTCTGCCTCTGTGTTATTTTCCCTTTTCATTTATAGAGCGTGGATCAGAACACGCTGGGGCTCTGACCCCACCTGTCTTAATATGACCTTAGAGAATGTTCTTCTACTTGTGAATGCATGAAAGAGCAGTCAACGTGGACAAGCACAGGCTGGAACCTGTCCACTGAGACAATGGACCGCTCCCTTTCACTGGGGAGATCCTCGAAAACATCCCAACAGAGCTGTATGTACACCTGGCTCTATTGTTTAATTGTCTGGTTTATAGTCTGACATAAGTGTGATGGGTTGTACTGCTAGGTGTTGGTTAATCCTAAGCTATCAGTCGACAGGCTGGTTGTCTGGCTTGGCCGGTTTCTATCTGAGGAGTTCTACGTTGGTTAATTCTAAGAAGAGACAGGCTAGTTTGTCTGCCTTGCCAGACATTGTCAACATCTTGTCTCAGACTGAAGACAGTGAAGTACAGGTATGGGTCTGTTTCTACCCGAGATGTTTCTGTGATAGAACCGAGACAGAGACTGCCTGGATAGAAAAACGTGCTGCCTGCTGTAAATATTTGCCCAAAACACAAAAATGACAACGTTACAAGCATAATATATATATATATATATATACATTTTTATATAATTATTATATACATATATATATATATGATATTTATTTATCTATTTACAACAGACTGATATTAAAAAGAAATATGAACCAGAAACACAGAGCACTCTCAAGCGATAGCTCAGGAAACAACAGACGATACATGGAAATAATTTGTGAAAGAATTAGTGCAAATACAAATCAAACATAACATAGCACAAGTAATTCTACTAATGGCCAGAATAAGCACAAACATCACGAACACATATAAAACAACACTAAGAGCTAACACAGAGAACGGTTATGTTCTGTTACAGTCGTAAGAAACTCTGGGGACAGCTGGACAGCAGAATAGCAGAGGGGCATCTGCTGTCGTCTTTTTCTTAATAGAAATTTGTCTTCCTCCGTGCTAACTAGGTGGTCAGGTTTCTCAAGGCAAAGTCACCCTTGTGACAAATGCTTCAACCATTGTTTATCAGTTACCAGCAAGTTACTCCTGGTCCAGATCCAGCTGGAGCTTTTTTCTGCTGCTTCTGCCATTGCCTTTAGGGCTCTGGTCCTCTTTCTCCCCGAAATCGATAGCTGCTTCATGATATCATAGGCTGATGTGCCTATCAACCCTGTAGCTCCATTCTCTATGACGAGGATTTTGGCTTGAAAGACTGATGTCCTTAAGATGCTGGCTAGACTGGCATACTTTTCAGTCTTGTAGATATGTACTTCCTCCATTCTACTTTCGTATGGTACTGCTACAACGTTTTATAAACCAAAGTGACATGAAAATCCTGAAGAATGAAAGAGCCTTGATTAGTAATCTGAACATAAATGGCAAAAAATCAATTGCTGATCTGCATATGACTGACAGAAGTTATCTTTGATGATAGAACAAAACACAAAATGCGT
>JAPXFY010003195.1:0-12500 GCA_030674185.1 Monoplex corrugatus
GGAAATCTACACGTAAACGATAGAAGAAAGAAAAACAAGGACTGATTAAAGAAAAGAAACAAACAAAACAAAAAAAAACAAAACAAATTAACTGACCAACAAACAAACAAATAAACAAACAAAACGGAAGTGGGTACTAATGATGAAAAGGCGAACGATTATGTATGTATGTATGTTTTAGCACGCCGATACATAGATGTACGTGTATATAACATACGCGTAGTATCATGAAAATCATTACATATATTCAAGTTCGTTTGTATGGAAATTGATAATTAAAAAAAAAAAACGGCGAAAAAGTTGCCTGTGTGACACAAAAATCATGCACAGGAACTGGTTTAGAAATCAGGCCACAGGTAAACGTGTGTCTGTATACATTTGGGGGCAAAAGAATATTGGCAGCATCAAGTGTCTTGCCACATGGCATTGGCGATCATGGCCTTCTATCTGTTTCTATCCCTTGTTACCGCAAGCACCTCTTCCTCCCTCCCTGTTTTCAGCCACTGTGCAAGTCCGTCCAATATTTTCTTACTGGGTCTACTTGGTGCTCTCTGTTGTACTACACCCTTTCAAGGAAACGAACCACTCAGTCAGTATGTTTTTCTTCTTAATCTACCATCATATCTTTTTGAAACGTGCCTCAAAACGGCGTGGTGGCAGAACTTTATTTCTTTTTAACACATGACAAACTTCATAATCTAAAACTAATTGTCCCCCAGCACTAACTGCCAAAGGAAAAATCCGCGTTGTGTTCTTCTTAGGGTGCCTCCTTAGGGTGTCTCTCACATGGGTCGGAGGCCCTTTCTTTTATACACTTCCCTCGCATCAAATAACGCAAAATAATGCAAATTTTATGCTGGCCATAAAAACAGGAACTGACCAAGCGTGAATCCTTTAAAGGGATGTCCACCTTTTTACAATATCTAGGATAAACTAACCATTCAGTTCTCTTACTAGCTGGGCAGCCGATTATGGTCGTGTGACTGCCCCTTTTAGTTTACTGAATATGTAATGAACAGTGACAGGTCGTGTATGTCCATCACCAGTAACTTCTAAAGAGCTATGTAATGAACAGTGACAGACCATGTATGTCCATCACCAGTAACTTCTAAAGAGCTATGTAATGAACAGTGACAGGCCGTGTATGTCCATCACCAGTAACTTCTAAAGAGCTATGTAATGAACAGTGACAGGCCGTGTATGTCCATCACCAGTAACTTCTAAAGAGCTATGTAATGAACAGTGACAGGCCGTGTATGTCCATCACCAGTAACTTCTAAAGAGCTATGTAATGAACAGTGACAGGTCGTGTATGTCCATCACCAGTAACTTCTAAAGAGCTATGTAATGAACAGTGACAGGTCGTGTATGTCCATCACCAGTAACTTCTAAAGAGCTATGTAATGAACAGTGACAGGCCGTGTATGTCCATCACCAGTAACTTCTAAAGAGCTACTCGCCCTGGGCAGTCACGGTTTGACCTCTCCGACCACTTAGAGTGACTTTTCCTGATACAATCACTCACTAGTGTACCTGGCCCTATTTCCATAGGGCCATAGGGCAACACCTATTGAAGTGTAACACTCGCCCCTTTCTAACAAACAAAAATATAATTACACATTATATTTTTGTATGTATGTAAATCGTATGGGAGATGGAATGTCGCAGTGAGTGAGGAAAATAATCAATTAACACAAGTATTATTAATTTCATTGCTCTGGGTCTATCTCTTTACCAGAGACAGTGCGACATAACGTCATCCCAACGGTGCCTTGAGGCAAATTCAGTCAATCAGTAACATACATGATCATTACTTATTAAAATGTATAATTTGTAGACAACAAACATATTCCCAACACCACTTGATGTAATACATAAGTTCCAAGTCAATCAATCAGTAATATACATGATGATTACTTGCAAAATTTGTAGACAACAAACATAACACCACTTGATGTGCTACATAAGTCCCAAGTGCACTTCTCCATCACCAACGTGATGCGACGTCTCAACGGCTTCACTGCCCCAGGGACGGGTAAAACTTCACCCGTGACTCGTCCATGAACGTAACACCCTCCGGCGCAGGGGTAGTCCCCCTGTCGGCGTCAGTCGCGCCAGTCGAACCGTCAACCGCCGGAATAATCGTGGGATGGAGGGTCTCCTGCCTGCTTCTCCAGAACCCTGCGATTGGACTAGTCAGAAGGGCTTTACTTCCAAACATTCTAACACGTATATACAACACGACTCCAGCGATAGCTATCGCCACTACTATTGCAATAAAAATATATACCCAGATGGGCCAACCAGTCCTTTCTTTTGGTATGGCCTTTAGCTGTCGAAGTTGTGAAATCAGTGGACCCATTCTAATTTCCTTCAGATCCTTAAGCTGTTTTGGCAGTTTGACAGGACCCAACTTGGTTAAAATTTGATTAACTGGTTTCCAAAGTGAAACATTTGACAAAGCATACTTTGTCAGCCAGGCTAGGTGGAACTCGTTAACAGCAAAGACATTTTCTTGTTGATAGTAGGGTGTTAACGTTATATAATCATTGGCCCCTGTACACATCATACCTACTGTTATTACACTTAGCGGTGGTTTAACTTCCATAGGTCTGACTTCTTGGTCGTGACACAAAACATTAAGCGTAATGGGTTTAAGGGTGCTAATAACCCACATTCCATTGGAAAGATATTCAGCTCGGGGTAATGCAGTGTTTAACTGTACCTTAGTCTGACATTGCTGTTTAACGGCTACCGAATCATTCTTGAACAAAGCAAGGATGCAGCATTTATTTGAATACATAGGATATAGTGGACTACGAACTGCACAAAATCTTATTAGAGGTTTTGAGCATGCTCGCATTTCATCTTCTTCGAGCAAAACAAATTTCGTTCTCTGCTTGTTGACTGCAATAGTCTTGGATTCAATTTCATAAGTGGCAGTCATGGATAAACCCCACTCAGACGTACCAATGGATGGTAAAGGTAAGTTATGAACTCGAAACACTTCGAATTCTTCCCTAGAGTCTAATAGAGGAATAGGAACTACAACCAGAATCTGGTTTGCTTCCAGAAAAGTTGTACACGTTAGGTACTGGTAGAAGCTCCATAGGTTTGCATCTGGATCGCCTGTTAGCTTCAAAGGAGATTGAATATGGTTTTGAATCTCAAGTAGTAGTTTCCTGAGATTCCGAGGTGTAATTGTACTGGGAGCCAAGCGCCCCAGTTGTTCAGTTGTAGCTGGAGATGCTCCATGTATACAATCACCCGACTAATCATTGACCTAATTTCGGCCACCACAATGTCTACTTGAGTATATGCTGAAACAAAATTACTTAGTTCTCGAATTTCTCTCACTAATTCGTCGCTCACAGAACGCAAGTGTTCGTCTACCTGTTGTAATCCCTCCACTAGTTCATTTATTGTTTGCCGGTTTTCAGCAATCCTAACACGTGATGCGTTAATAATAGTGAGGCTCTCTTGCACTACATGCGAGATCTCTAATTGATTGTCTGCCAGCCTCCGAACATTATTCTTGATACCCCTTAAATCTAAGTCCGACACTGTCCCGAAGAGAAAATGCAGTGCATTCCCTACAAATGGCAACAATGACCTTTTTGATCGTTCATTACCCCCCTGCAGTGTTCGATATTCGGCAAACTGGTCTAGCAACCCATCATATGTGTCCCGCACCAATTTAAGATCTTCATTGAGTCGTGCAAAGTTTTTTTAATACTGTTGACCCTTGGTGAGATAGTGCTCGTATTTCCCAAGATATGCCCATGGCGTTTTTTATGTTCTCTGACAGCTGATCCATCGCCCTGACGTACGGATCAAGATCAATGACAAATGTGACAATCCATCTTGACCTGGTGGTTGTAATCTCATTGACCTTCTCAAACACCACATTATGAGAACCTAAATTGCCCTTGACCAGTCCAACGCACAACAGTAGCAACACTGCTGTAGACCTCATTTTCCCTCCTGCAACATAATTTCCCACGCATGACATATAGACCCCTGACATCCATATGTCAAACATAAGTTCCGCATAGTGCTAGCTATGCAATCGGCGCAATTTGCACCACCCAATCCCTCACCCAATCAGTGAAAGGATTTTCTTATAGCGAAGCCTCTCATAACAGAGAAATAACGGCCTCGAGCAAAGTCTTTACTTTACTCTGCTTGCCCTCATCTCGCCCCTGAATGGACGACACCAGCTTTTCCTGAATTTGATCTGTGTCTACCTGCTGAGTTCCGGAAACAGTTTTAGAACCAGCTTCCTTGTCTGACTGCACCTCGATGTCGGTCATGGTCATATGGTTAGCCTCTTTTAGCCTTGTTTGCCTAGCCCGTAATCTTTTCTGAAGCTCCATTAAGGGTATGTCATCCTCGTCTGAGGATCCCTCCCGTTCTTGCCGAAGGAGCCTCGTCATTCGTTCTGTTGGTGTTACTTTCTGCTCTCGCTCACTCTCATCTTCACTCGCATTCTCACTGGGAGATGACTCGTTTGGAGGAATTGCAAGCTGAGCTTTCCTCACTGGCTTACCTGTTTCTACCATGGGTGGAATGTTCCAATCACCAACCGGAGCTTTCCAAAGGTGTTCTACATGGGTTTTCTGTTCCGTACCATCCAACTGATTTCTGATTCGAAAGGTCACTGGGTTAACTGTTCTACTATCCTAAAGTATGGTTTCAATTTCCGTTCTAACTTACTTTTTCTTTGATGATTGCGCAAATAAACCGGATCACCTACCTTTAATTCTGCAAGTTTTGCAGTCCTGTTTGCATAACGTGCTCCTTTGTTTCGGGATTTCTTTATCCTATGATACACTTGAGTGAACACTTGGTGTTGGTTTTCCAGCGCAATCTTATGCTGATCTTCACCCATATATTTTCTTCTGGGTCGCAGGATGTTGTCAAGCGGCAACACCGGATCGCGATTGTACAGGAGAAAGAATGGGGAATGTTGAGTGGTTTCTGACATGCTCACTCGAATTGCAGACAGGGTTTGATCTAAGTGTACATCCCATGTCTGGAGTTCATCTTGTATCTTTTTGGACATGATGTCATGTAACGTCCTGTGAAACCTTTCCACTTTAGCATTTGACTGTGCGTGGTAGAAACTTGTAGTGATATGATCAATGCGGAGTTCTCTCAACATCTCTTTCATGATCCTACTTTCATTTTCTGTGCCATTGTCAGTCACTAACTGTAGTGGACAGCTATGTCTAGGAATTACCTTTTCCATCAATAGCTGGGCCACCGTTTCTGCAGACTTGTCTGGAACTGCAAATGCTTCTGGCCAACCACTGTAATGATCTACAAATGCTACTATGTATTTGTTTCCTGACAAACTTTTTGGGTACGGTCCAGATAGATCTAGACTTACCTTTGCAAATGGATAGGGTGGGACATCCATTTCTTGCACGGGCGCCTTTTGTTTCTGCATGACTCTTTCTTGACACACAATACAGCCACTTACATACTCATACAAACCCCGGTACATGTCTGTCCAAAAATATTTCAGTTGTATGGTGTCATAAGTCTTATCTATGCTCATGTGACCGTTTTCATCATGATACTGACGTATCACGAAAGGAATGAGGTGTTCAGGTATAACTAACCTTGCTCTTGGCTCGTCATTTTGATGTGATAAGAAGTACAGAACATCATCAATGACCATATACCTTGTCCATATCATCTTGGGTGCATTTTCCTGCTCCATCTGTTTCCTTATTTGAACTAGCTTTGGATCCTTGTCCTGTTCTACTTTCATGTCAAACTTGGCAAGCTCAATCTTGTCTAACTTTTCTGCCGGCTCATTTACCTGCTTGAAACTGGCAAATTCTTTTGGTGCAAACTCATTAGAGTTAATCACACCTACCTCAAACGAATTATCACTGACTTCTTTGACCTGTTCTACTTCATGTGCATTTTGATCAAACGAGCCCTCTGGCATCCTGGATAGCAGATCGGCTAATACATTTGTAGGTCCTGGGATGTACTCTATAGTACAATTGTATCCAGCAATCCCCAGTGCCCACATCTGTATCTTCCTATTTTGCATTGGAGAGTTTAGCAAATATTGTAGGGGTATGTGATCCGTACAGATCTTGAACTGTGCATTATGAAGATAGTGATCTAGTTTTTGCAAGGCATAATGAATGGCAAATGCTTCTTTTTCTATGACGGACCATTTCTTTTGGCTCTCACTCAACTTGTGGGACAAGAAATAAATTGGTTTCTCTTCCCCTTCACACTCTTGTGTGAGGCATGCCCCTATACACAAGTCACTGGCATCTGTGTATGCACATATAGTTTTCTGGTGTCTGGATAGGCCAACAGTGGCACAACAGACAAGCTTTCCTTCAGATAATTGAACGCGCGCTGACACTCTGCGTTCCATTTGAAACGGGCATACTTCTTTGTGAGAGCGATGATTGGTTCAGCTATCTTTGAGAAGTTGGGAAGGAATCTACGATAATAGCTCACCATCCCTATGAAGCTGCGCACTTCTCTCACAGTAGTAGGCGCAGGCATGTCTCTGATGGCCTTAACATTTTCCTGTTCTGGCTTGACCCCATCTTCACTTACCACAAAACCTAAGTATTTGATTTCCTCTCTCATGAACTGACACTTTTTCAACTTGAGCCGCAGATTGTGTTGTCCTAACCTATCGAAAACCATGTCGATGTGTGTGAAATGTTCTTCTAGGGTCTCTGAGAAAATCAAAATGTCATCAAGGTATGCTATGGCAAAACTCACGTAGCCACATAGTACAGTGTTCATCAACATCATGAACACACTGGGTGCGTTCGTCAACCCAAAAGGCATGACATTGAATTCAAAGAGCCCCTTGTGACATGCAAATGCTGTTTTCTCTTTATCCTTTTCTGCCATCTTCACCTGCCAATACCCACTTTTCAGATCAAGGCTTGAAAAGTACTTGGCTTTTCCCAACAAGGAAAGTAAATCATCAATCACAGGAAGCGGGTATGAGTTTTTCTTTGTGATTTCATTGAGCTTGCGATAGTCTACACAAAGCCGCTTGGATCCATCTTTCTTTGACACAATCACTAAACTAGAACACCAAGGAGACTGTGACCTTCGTATAACTTTGGCTTTTAGCATCTCTTCTAAGGCCTTGTCCACTATCTCCCTGTCTTGCAAAGGTACCCTGTACGGGCGCAGTTTAATGGGTGGATGTTCACCAGTATCAACGGTGCATTCGACAGTACTAGTCTGTCCCAGATCCAGGTCGCTACTCGCGAACAGATGTTTCTTATTTTGGACCAATTTCACTACTCGCTCTTTGTACTCATCAGGAGCGTCAACCTCTGAAAACTCAATTCCAGCGGTATATCTTCTATTTGCAACCTTTGACTCTGGTGACACACCTCCCACTGTGACTGCGTTCACTTCCTGAACCTTTTCTACATGGCCTACTATACTTCCTCTCTTGATTTTGATTGTCTTATTGGTAGTATTCATCACTAACACAGAATAACAACCTTTCCTGTTTCTCTTAACTGCAGTGTTTCCTAACATGACTCCCGGTTCTTCCGCCAAGAAGCCATTGTCACCACCCAACATTTCTAAATGTTGTTCACACTGGAAGTATGGGGAGTCCTTTCCTAACACTCATGATCTGAGCTGTTTGCGGTTTGAGAACCGTAGTTTTGCCTGCTCTGACTAGTGATGCTATATGGATGTCTTGTTCGTAGTGAACATACACATCCCCTACTCGAACTTTCTTCAAGTCAAAATAGATACGAACTCCATGCTCAGTCATTCAGTCTGTTCCCAGAATAAAATTTCTGTCTAGGTCTTTGACAACAATGAAAGGGTGATTAAATTTCTTCCCTCCAACTGTAAAATCTAATGTAACTGACCCTTTCACCTTCAACTCCTCACCACTAACTGATTGAAGAGACACCTTTTGTTTCTTCAGTTTCTGTTTTGTACCTACTTTGGCTAATGCTTTTTCACTTATCAAAGATACCTCTGCCCCTGTGTCAATAAGACTTCTAAATCTTTGTTTCCCAACCTGTATACTAATACACTTTGGATTTCCCGCTAAACTAACTCTAAACATTTCTCTGTTTTCCCTTTTGTTCCAGCCAGTGGCTTCTACCTGACCGGAACGGGCTAGTTTTCCTGTCGCTCAGGTCTGACCCGACAGTTCCTCTTTTTGTGTCCTAATTTCCCACATCTCCAACACCTGACATGCTGTTCCTGTGGCGTCTGACTGACCGCCTGCACCGCGCGTCTTGGGCAGTCTTTGATGCAGTGTTTCCCACCACAGCGGAAACAACCTCTTGGACGGCTACCGTCCACTTCCATTGGCTCTTCCTGCCGGTGGTTTTCCTTATAGCCGAAGGTTTTTCTGGTATCCGAGGAAAATCTTAGCCTAAACTGTTTCCTCACATTTTCCTCCTGGGTAGCTTCTTGTACTGCTGTCTCAAAGTCAGCACAATTCATCCTAATTAACTTCATCTTAAGGTAATCATGGTAAAGACCGTTTTCAAAGTACCCTATCAACTGTCTTTGTATCAAGGGCTCGGCCAAATTTGCCGGCAGAGGAAATGCTTCTGCTGCCAATGCATGTACGCGTTCCGCGAACGCTGGCACTGTTTCATCCCGCCCTTGCTTGATCTTCATTAGCAAGACAAGTGCATGCTGTGTGTCTACCACATCGTTGAAACGAAGCCCCAGTTGCCGTTTCAATTCATCCCAATCAGGCCGTTCAACACTAGCTAAAAACCTAGCAATGAAGTCACTCACGACCCCCTTGCTGGTCTGATACGCGATGTTTAACTTTCGCGCGTCATCTGCCCCGCATATAGTAGCAACTTTTTCTACTTCCTTCATCCACTCTCTAAATTTTTGTGGATTCCCTGAAAATGGCTGGATCATCTGTGCTATACCATTGCCTCTAACACCCCTGGTGGGTTTATGCTCTGCCTTTGCTCTTCTTCAGACATTTTTTTTTTTTTACTAGCTTTTTGTTTTGTTTTTTAAAGCCCTCCTTCCTAGTCAATCACAAGGTTAGGGAGAAACCACAAGAGACCTACCTCTTAGAAGGACCATTTCTTCCCGTTGTACAGGATGACTCCCTCCTCCTCGGACGATTCGTAGCCGGCAGGGATGTACCTCGGCTCGGCCGGTGGTGGTGTCGCCTCCGCAGTGCACTGAACCTGACGTACGAAGCCCAGCGGCCACCTGTTCACCAGCGTGATGGTCAATGGGTGACGACGGACGAGCTGCTCGATGCGCTTCCTCCTCCTATCCGTTGTTTTCTTGGATAGGGTTTTTTCAAACATTCTAAACCCGCTCTAAAGGATCCTGGTCACGGCACCAAAATGGATAGGTCTAGTGTTGTACTACATCCTTTCAAGAAAACGAACCACTCAGTCAGTATGTTTTTCTTCTTAATCTACCACCATATCTTTTTAAAAACGTGCCTCAAAACGGCGTGGTGGCAGAACTTTATTTCTTTTTAACACATGACAAACTTCATAATCTAAAACTAATTGTCCCCCAGCACTAACTGCCAAAGGAAAAATCCGCGTTGTGTTCTTCTTAGGGTGCCTCCTTAGGGTGTCTCTCACATGGGTCGGAGGCCCTTTCTTTTATACACTTCCCTCGCATCAAATAACGCAAAATAATGCAAATTTTATGCTGGCCATAAAAACTGGAACTGACCAAGCGTGAATCCTTTAAAGGGATGTCCACCTTTTTACAATATCTAGGATAAACTAACCATTCAGTTCTCTTACTAGCTGGGCAGCCGATTATGGTCGTGTGACTGCCCCTTTTAGTTTACTGAATCTGTAATGAACAGTGACAGGCCGTGTATGTCCATCACCAGTAACTTCTAAAGAGCTATGTAATGAACAGTGACAGACCATGTATGTCCATCACCAGTAACTTCTAAAGAGCTATGTAATGAACAGTGACAGACCGTGTATGTCCATCACCAGTAACTTCTAAAGAGTTATGTAATGAACAGTGACAGACCGTGTATGTCCATCACCAGTAACTTCTAAAGAGCTATGTAATGAACAGTGACAGGCCGTGTATGTCCATCACCAGTAACTTCTAAAGAGCTATGTAATGAACAGTGACAGGCCGTGTATGTCCATCACCAGTAACTTCTAAAGAGCTATGTAATGAACAGTGACAGGCCGTGTATGTCCATCACCAGTAACTTCTAAAGAGTTATGTAATGAACAGTGACAGGCCGTGTATGTCCATCACCAGTAACTTCTAAAGAGCTATGTAATGAACAGTAACAGGCCGTGTATGTCCATCACCAGTAACTTCTAAAGAGCTATGTAATGAACAGTGACAGGCCGTGTATGTCCATCACCAGTAACTTCTAAAGAGCTATGTAATGAACAGTGACAGGCCGTGTATGTCCATCACCACTAACTTCTAAAGAGCTATGTAATGAACAGTGACAGGCCGTGTATGTCCATCACCAGTAACTTCTAAAGAGCTATGTAATGAACAGTGACAGGCCGTGTATGTCCATCACCAGTAACTTCTAAAGAGTTATGTAATGAACAGTGACAGACCGTGTATGTCCATCACCAGTAACTTCTAAAGAGTTATGTAATGAACAATGACAGGTCGTGTATGTCCATCACCAGTAACTTCTAAAGAGTTATGTAATGAACAATGACAGGCCGTGTATGTCCATCACCAGTAACTTCTAAAGAGTTATGTAATGAACAATGACAGACCGTGTATGTCCATCACCAGTAACTTCTAAAGAGCTATGTAATGAACAGTGACAGGCCGTGTATGTCCATCACCAGTAACTTCTAAAGAGCTATGTAATGAACAGTAACAGGCCGTGTATGTCCATCACCAGTAACTTCTAAAGAGCTATGTAATGAACAGTGACAGGCCGTGTATGTCCATCACCACTAACTTCTAAAGAGCTATGTAATGAACAGTGACAGGCCGTGTATGTCCATCACCACTAACTTCTAAAGAGCTATGTAATGAACAGTGACAGGCCGTGTATGTCCATCACCAGTAACTTCTAAAGAGCTATGTAATGAACAGTGACAGGCCGTGTATGTCCATCACCAGTAACTTCTAAAGAGTTATGTAATGAACAGTGACAGACCGTGTATGTCCATCACCAGTAACTTCTAAAGAGTTATGTAATGAACAATGACAGGTCGTGTATGTCCATCACCAGTAACTTCTAAAGAGTTATGTAATGAACAATGACAGGCCGTGTATGTCCATCACCAGTAACTTCTAAAGAGTTATGTAATGAACAATGACAGACCGTGTATGTCCATCACCAGTAACTTCTAAAGAGCTATGTAATGAACAATGACAGGCCGTGTATGTCCATCACCAGTAACTTCTAAAGAGTTATGTAATGAACAGTGACAGGCCGTGTATGTCCATCACCAGTAACTTCTAAAGAGCTATGTAATGAACAGTGACAGGCCGTGTATGTCCATCACCAGTAACTTCTAAAGAGTTATGTAATGAACAGTGACAGGCCGTGTATGTCCATCACCAGTAACTTCTAAAGAGTTATGTAATGAACAGTGACAGGCCGTGTATGTCCATCACCAGTAACTTCTAAAGAGCTATGTAATGAACAGTGACAGGCCGTGTATGTCCATCACCAGTAACTTCTAAAGAGTTATGTAATGAACAGTGACAGGCCGTGTATGTCCATCACCAGTAACTTCTAAAGAGTTATGTAATGAACAGTGACAGACCGTGTATGTCCATCACCAGTAACTTCTAAAGAGTTATGTAATGAACAGTGACAGGCCGTGTATGTCCATCACCAGTAACTTCTAAAGAGCTATGTAATGAACAGTGACAGGCCGTGTATGTCCATCACCAGTAACTTCTAAAGAGCTATGTAATGAACAGTGACAGGCCGTGTATGTCCATCACCAGTAACTTCTAAAGAGCTATGTAATGAACAATGACAGGCCGTGTATGTCCATCACCAGTAACTTCTAAAGAGCTATGTAATGAACAGTGACAGGCCGTGTATGTCCATCACCAGTAACTTCTAAAGAGCTACTCGCCCTGGGCAGTCACGGTTTGACCTCTCCGACCACTTAGAGTGACTTTTCCTGATGCTATCACTCACTAGTGTACCTGGGCCTATTTCCATAGGGCCATAGGGCAACACCTATTGAAGGTAACATCTCTTTCCCTCCACCTTTCCTGTTGTGATCAGGTGCTCCAAATCCCCTTTCCTCATAAAATGGCCTATAAATGTTGCCTGTCTTTTCCTAATCTTCCTTATGAATGATCTTCTTGTGTCTGCCTGCATCAAGACTGTCTCGTTTGTTTTCTTTGCTGTCTATGGAACTGTCAACCTTCTTAGAAACCACATCTCGGATGCCTCAATCTTGTTCTGGCTTTGCTTGTTGATTGTCCACGCCTCACAACCGTATAACATTATGGGTTCTGTATAACATTCAAGAACACTTTTCCTGATG
>JAPXFY010003195.1:20000-22867 GCA_030674185.1 Monoplex corrugatus
ATGTAAATATGTAAAGGAAATTGAAACCAATGTTCATAACACGTGTGTTTTTCTTATAAACAAATTTTTGTTTGGTACAGAGAAAGATGTGTTGTTTGTATGCACGTATCGTCCTCCAGAAGGTTCTCCTTATTATTCATTTTTTGATTGTGATAATGGCATTTCTTTGCTAGAAGATTTTCTGTGTGACTTTTTGATTGAGTCTGATGATGTTTTCATTTTGATATGTGGAGACCTGAATAGTAGAATCGCAAATATTTCCCATGTATGTAAAGATCATGATAATGATTCTGTCTTGGGATTGAACAGTCAGCCAGTGTATACAAATAGGCACTCTGAGGATGACAAACTAAATAATTATGGCAAACTATTACTGAACATGTGCAGTGTTTTTGATCTACATGTTTTAAATGGTGAGTGCCATGGGGATTCTCATGGACGTTACACGTTTATTTCTGATTCTGGGTGCAGTGTTAATGATTATTTTATCATGTCTTGTGATTTATATAGCAGGATAGCTGATTGTTGTCATCTTAACGTTGCAGATCGGATAGAATCCACCCACATGCCTGTAGAGTTTAGGCTTCACATGAAAGATAGCAACTGCGTATTGGAACAAAAAGGGATTTTTCGCATTCATTAGATAAGTTTGTTTGGGATGAAGATTTTCAAGGAACATACACTCATAACTTAAGATCAGGGGAACTAAACCAAAGACTAGAGACAGCTAGAGACATGGTGTACTCTGATATAAATGTTGCTTTAGAATTGTTTAATTTTTGTATAAAAGACGCAGCTCAGTGTATGAAAAAAAGTGTTATTATTGGTAGGCGTAAAAAAGCGAATCCCTGGTTTGACAAGGAATGTGTTACTCTAAAGAAGAAAGTTCGAAATTCATTGCAGATTTTTAGACGCACTTTACTTGCAAATGATAGATATAATTATTGCCGTGCAAGACGTGAATACAATAAGTTTAAAAAGTTTAAGGAAGAGCAGTACAATATGGCTTTGATAGACAAGCTAGTAAACTCAATGAATGACCAGAAAGGCTTTTGGAGCACCATCAGTATGATTTCTTCGAAAAGAAAACAGCCTAGAAATACAGTATGTATTGAAACATGGTTTAGGCATTTCAAAGACTTGCTGCAGAAAGATGCTTCGAATAATGTTGATAATTTAGAAGAAATAGAAAATGAAGCGAATGAAGAAATACAGCATTTAAATGAACCAATCTCCACACATGAGGTACTAGTAGCTCTAAGAAAATTAAAAAATGGCAAATCAGCTGGTCTAGATGGAGTCATCGGTGAATTGTTGAAAAATGCTGTTGGATGCGATCATGTTGTTGGTTTTCTAGTGACATTCTATAACTTTTTGTTTGATAACGGCATCTTCCCAAAGAACTGGTCCGAATCCATTGTTATTCCTCTCTATAAAAAAGGTAATGTTAATGATCCTAATAACTATAGAGGCATATCTATTTGTGACATAACCAGTAAAGTGTATAGCACAATAATTAACAGTAGACTGCAAAAATGGGTCGAGGCAAATAATATAACTGAGGAATTTCAGGCTGGTTTCAAGAGAGATTATTCTACTATAGATCATATTTTTACACTGATGGCACTTGTTCAGAAGCAATTTACATTAAATCGCAAACTTTATGTTGCCTTTATTGATTTTGAGAAAGCCTTTGATTCAATCAACAGAAGTTTATTATGGCCTATTTTGTTAAAAAATGGCGTTAATGGAAAACTGTTTAAATGTGTTATGAGTATGTATGAAAGTGTTAAGGCAAGAGTGAGATGTGGAAGTGCTTTGTCTGATTGTATCAACTGTACAGCTGGTGTGAAGCAAGGGGATGTATGTAGTCCTATTTTATTTTCTTTATTCATTAATGAGGTTACTAGAGAAGTTACTGAAAACGGTCGTCATGGAGCCTGTTTTTTGAATGATGCTTTAGAATTATTTATTTTGCTTCTTGCAGACGACATTGTGCTATTAGCGGAAACAGTGATAGGTCTTCAACGACAGTTGGATAGCTTAGACAGATCTGCTTCTCGGCTTCAGTTAAAAGTTAATATGTCTAAAAGCAACATCATTGTCTTCAGAAAAGGTGGATATCTGGCTGCAAGGGAAAGATGGTTTTTCAGTGGTGTTATGATGTCTGTTGTTAATGTGTACAAATATTTAGGTATTTATTTTTCGACTCGTCTAAGTTTCACTTTTGCCTGTAAAGATATTGCAGATAAGGGTAAAAGAGGTTTATTATCTATTATGCAGAATTTGAGGAGGTTAAACAATAGCTCTTTCCACTTGTTTATTAAACTTTTTGATTCTCAAATCCAACCGATAATATTTATGGTGCAGAAATAAAGGGGGGCTAGATGCTTTCAGTTACCATTGTGAAAAAATACATTTATTTGCGCTCAAAAAAAATTTTTGGGAGTATCTTTAAGAACACCCCCAAAAAAATCTTTTTAAGCTGAGACTAACAGATATCCCTTGCAAAATTTTTTTCAGCAGTTTGATGCAATTTCGCTATTGGATAAAACTAACTCAAATGAAACCCATCTAGGGTTTCCCCAAAAGGCTTATAACATGCTTTGCTTATTAGATAAAGAGGAAAGGCAAACTGGGTATAACATCAACGGATGTTATTTAAAATGGATTTGGGTTTTGCTTGGGGTTTAAACAAGGGGGGTTGGAAGTAAAGGTGTGTTTTTACGCTCTCTTCGTGATAGATTAATTGACAACCAATGGCAAAACTGGCATTCAAATATGGAGGGCGTAATAGATACAGTATGTACCGTTTGATTAATCCATCGCATTGCTTCCCATTTTTATTTGTCATTACCAATAGACAG
>JAPXFY010003196.1:5000-7500 GCA_030674185.1 Monoplex corrugatus
GGGCGTGTTTTTTTTGTTTGTTTTTGTTTGTTTGTTGTCGTTTTTTGTTGTTGTTGTTGTTGGGGGTGTTCGTTTTTGGTTGTTTTGTTGTTGTTGTTGTTGTTGTTGTTTGTTTTTTTTACTTTGCTATCACTGATGACGATGCAGGATGCTGGTGGATAGGGCGAGGGAGTCAAAGGGTTAAAAGTGGAAGTGGATCACATCGGTGGATGAGTAATTATCACATCGACAGTGGAAATCCTGGGTGAACAGGTTCAGTCTGTAAACCTGTAACTTGATGTTGCCTTACAGGGCACATCTCTCCCAGCATCCGGTAGTGGGGGGGGGGGGGGGAGGAGTTCCAAACTCTGCCACTCCTTGGTTGCACTTAACTGACATGAAGTTTGCCTTGTGAAGTTCAAGCACAGACCAAAACATCAATCCGTCTGTTCAGGACTTAAAGCAGGATAGAGGAGTAACTAGGGGCGGGGATGGATGTAGGGTGAGTGGGGGTCATGATAAGGTGATCACACACGAAAAAGTTACCGGGCTGCCTGGTATCATCAAACTACACGTTTTGAGGCCTGACGATTTTGAGACGTTCCTAAGACCCACGCTGAAATGATAATAATATACTAATGTACTAATGTTATATACAACCGATAATGTCATACGGTTGTGAGGCGTACAGTCAACACGCAAAGCTAGAACAAGATTGAGGCAGCCGAAATGTAGTTTCTAAGAAGAATGTTGAGAGTTCCATGGACAGCATAGAAAACAAACGAGACAGTCTTGATGGAGGAAGACACAAGAACATCATTCGATTAGGAAAAGACAGGCAACATTTATATGCCATTTTATGAGGAAAGGGGGAATTAGAGCACCCGGTTACAACGGGATAGCTGGAGGGAAAGAGAGCACCAGGTAGAACCAGAGAGAAAATATTGGAGGGACTTGCAGGGTGGCTGAGGACAGAGAGGGTGGAAGATGTGCTTGCGGCGACAAGGGATAGATTCATATGGAGGGCCATGATCGCCAACGCCATGCGGCAGGACACATGATGATGACGATGATGACGATGATGACGATGATGATGTTGATGATGATGATGATGATGATGATGATGATGATGATGATGATGATGATGACGATGACGACGATGATGATGACGACGATGACGACGATGATGATGACGACGACGACGATGATGATGACGATGATGATGACGATGGTGATGATGATGATGATGATGATGATGATGATGATGATGATGATGATGATGATGATGATGATGATGATGATGATACTAATGAACGTTTGCAGTGCACCTAATACTGCTCTGGGCGCTTACGATTTTGACAATACAAAAATACATGAAATACATGTGTAAGACGCATCCACTAATTCTGCCCATTAACACCACGCACACGCTCTCAATAACATCCACACACCAGACATCACAAGAACGCGCCGAAACAGGATGGGATAGGATCAGCATAACAGAGTTAATTTAAACAGAAGGATTCAGGAAAAAGATAAGCTTTAAGCTGAGTCTTAAAGAAAAGGAGAGGTTTGGCAAACTGAAATCCAGCTATATGCAGACCGTCGCGACTCGAAACGGTTTTATGACGCCCTGAAGGCTATCTATGGGCCAACATCATCTGGCACCTCTCCATTACAATCTGCGGATGGGGAAATGTTGATCACCGAGCGGTCAGAAATTCTTGAAAGGTGTGTCTTGAACCGCCCTTCCTCAATAAATGAAGCAGCCATTGATCGCCTCCCTCAAATAGAAAAGAACAACCAACTTGATGTATCACCTAACATACAAGAGGTCACAAAGGCCATTGGCCAACTCTCCTGTGGCAAGGCCCCTGGCGCTGACGCCATACCTGCTGAGATCTACAAAGCGGGAGGTCCAATGCTCACACAAAGATTAACTGAGATGTTTGTAACACTGGAACAGTCAATCACTCCCTCAAGACTTCAAGGATGCCTCAATAGTCCACCTATACAAGAGGAAGGGAAACAAACAATCATGTGACAACCACAGAGGAATATCACTACTGTCCATTGCAGGCAAGATATTAGCAAGGGTGCTGCTGAACCGCCTCACTAATCATCTTGAGCAGGGTCTGTTGCCAGAGAGTCAATGTGGATTTCGGGCTGGGAGATGTACGGTGGACATGATCTTTGCTGCTCGTCAACTGCAAGAAAAGGCGCAGGAACAACACCGAGCACTGTACACAACCTTTGTCGACTTGACAAAGGCGTTTGACACGGTGAGTCGCGAGGGGCTGTGGAAGATAATGGCGAAGTTCGGCTGCCCTCCAGCCTTCGTAAATATGGTGCGACAATTCCACGATGGTATGATGGCACGGGTCCTTGATGACGGAGAAATGTCCAGAGACTTTCCAGTCAGCAATGGCGTGAAACAAGGATGCGTCCTTGCGCCTACACTATTCTCTATAATGTTCTCGGCAATGTTATCAGATGCATTCTCTCAAGAAGACCCTGGCAT
>JAPXFY010003196.1:12500-22867 GCA_030674185.1 Monoplex corrugatus
TTCAACCCACGCTTCTCCAAGTCAAACTTAAAAATGATATTGCCCAGTGCAGTGTTAAAGGAGCAGCTATCAAGTTTCCAATCATTAGGGATTGTCAGCAAGTAGTTTGCTTACTGCCTGTCATCAGATCTGCTCTTAATGATCCCGAGTTCACTTAATTCCAAACATGGTATCTTCTAAATGATGACGATGACGACAACGATGATGAGGACGATGTTGAAACAGAGAAGGAAATGACGACGACACTGATGACGACAAAGACGATGATGATGACAAAGACGATGAGAAGGAGGAGGAGGACGACGACGACGACGACAACGACGACGACGACGACGACAATTATTATTATTATTATTATTATTATCAGCATCATTATTATTATTATTATTATTGTTATTATTCTTCTTATTATTATTATCATTATTCTTATTCTTATTATTATTATCATCATCATCATTATTATAATTGCGGCAAGGCACCTGATGATGATGATTATCATTGTTATCATTATCACTGTTATTATCATTATCATCATCATCATCATCATCATCATCATCATCATTATTATTATTATCATTATATGAAATTTCATTTAGTTATATATCCAGTTATATTTTCAAAAACTATGCTGACGGATGCAGTGGTCAGGTGTACGTAAACATCCAACTTCCAGTGAGAAGATCTGGGGTTCGATCCTTTCTGGATTACTGCCCACCTGGTGGACAAAGGGTGGACAAAGGGTGGACAAAGGGTGGACAAAGGGTGGACAAAGGGTGGACAAAGGGTGGACAAAGGGTGGACAAAGGGTGGACAAAGGGTGGACAAAGGGTGGACAAAGGGTGGACAAAGGGTGGACATTTTCCCCCACCTTCCATGTCAACATGTGTGTAGACCTGCCAGGGTCTAAACCCCCTTCGTGTGTATACGCACGCAGAACAAGGAATGCCCACGTTAAAGATCCTGTAAGTCATGTCAGTGTCCGGTGATTTATGGAAACACACACACACACACACACACACACACACACACACACACACACACACACACACACACACACCACACACACACACACACACACACACACACACAAGAAAAACCAGGGTGCACGCTCACGGAAGACGAAGTATGCAGACTGCGCAGCGAAATACAGCCTGCACAGTGTAGGCAAAATAAAAAACAAGAAAGAAAAAGGAAAAGAAAAAGAAAACAAGAAAAAGAGAAAAAAAGAAAATCAGAAATCAGAACACTATTTAAAATGTCTATTAATCACCCTTTGACTCCCGCATACCCTGTCCACCAGCATCCTGCATTGCCAACCATGCTAGCAAAGCGAAAAACATAACCCTTTGATTCCCTCACCCTATCCACCAGCTTCTTGCAGGATGTTGGTGGACAGGGTGAGGAGGGAGCCAAAGGGTTAAATTTTTCCAGTCGGTGCATAGGGTGCGGGATTCAAAGAGTCAACAGTCGTGTGCATATGAAAATGGAGTTTGGAGTTTGTTCTAAAGGAATTCATCGCACCCGGATAACTCCATATGCGCTCCATCTAAACGTGGCGGCAATTAGCTGGCAGACTCCCGGAACCTGCGCAAAACCCTAAGAGCTGGCAAGGCCTGAAATGGGCACGGGGAAAAGGATCTATGAAACAGTAAGCTGACACCACCACAATGATGGACACACTCAGATGGGCAGCAAACAGGTCAGTTTTTTTCGTGTTTTTTTTTTCAATGGAGCAGGCTGGAAACAAATTCGAGATTTTAGATCCTGAGTCCACGGCTCAGAAGAATCAACCAGCTCACGTTAACACACACATGTAAACACACACACACACACACACACACACACACACACACACACACACACACACACACACACACACATTCACACACACACACACACTCAAACAAACACACACACACACACACACACACACGCACGTACACACACAGACATACACACACACTCACCCACTCAAACAAACACACACACACAAACAAACACAAACACACGCACGCGCACACACACGCAAGCATACACACACGCGGGCGCACACACACGCGCGCACACACAATATACACTCTCTCTCTCTCTCTCTCACTCACACACACATACACACATTCACAAACACATACACACACACAAACAAACACACATAAAAACAAACAATCAAATCAACAAACACACACTCACACCACACGCAGAAGAAAAACAAGGAGAGCGAGACAAAGAAAGAAATATATAAACCACACACAACAGCCGATATGAAAGTTTGCGCAGCTACAAATTGATATCGGTCAATATCCCTTTTTCCAACGAAGATAAAAAAAAATCAACTAAAAAAAATTGAAACATATTATTTTGACAGGGAAAATGCATTTCAGTTAACATCTATCTTTTTTTTCCTAGTAAGCATGTAGTGATTCCATAATTTTTTAACTCAACCACATAAACCTAAGCAATGAAAATTTGGAACACAACCACATAATCCCAAGCAATGAAAATTTGGAACACAACCACATAGACCCAAGCAATGCAAATTTGGAACACAGCCACACAGACCCAAGCAATGCAAATTTGGAACACAACTACATAGACCCAAGCAATGCAAATTTGGAACACAGCCACACAGACCCAAGCAATGCAAATTTGGAACACAACTACTTTTTTTTTTACTTGGCCAATGTACCGGCAGTTTACTAAGAAAATACACTGTACACCTCTGCTGATGTAGGTCTACCTGAAGGTGAGAAATTAGAGAAACCTGACTGCAGTCTGCTAATGTGATCAGAAACCAGATCATTCCTACCTGCTCAAAAACGTGGTCAGAATGGGGAAAACACACACAGTTAGCATGACACGCTCACGTTCACACTTTGGGCCTCTACAGACAGGCAGGGGAGAGATAAGTGAGCCCCATCCCCCTCACCCCTCCCTCTCTCCTCAAACCAGTGCTGAAACCACCGAGGTGCTGGCAGCGTAGGGGGGGAGGGAAGGGGTGATGTGAAGGGGTGGGGGGATGGGGTAGCGAGCAGAGAGCTTTGTGGCAGACGTGATCGAGGCGAGTGTGCTGAGATCGGTTGCCCGTCATTGTCTTTCGTCTGGGGAATTCCTAGTCTGGTAAACACCCACCCTGCATCATGATTACAGCCACAGACACGTCTCTGACTACTGCCGAGAACATGATCAGAATCTGTGGCATTTTCTGAATATCATTCGCTCCCCGAGTCACTGAAAGATGAATGTATCTCTGAGGAACTTCATTTACAATGTTACATCATCCTTCTCCTTGTTCATCTATTTTCTTGTTTTTTACTGTATCGATTTCTAAGTTTTATGGGATCTTCTTTTCATACATGTCCATTGTTCTTATGTAATGTTTTGTCCATAAAAAGCTTCATGCGTAGAGACACCAACGTTCTTTTCTCTCCAGAGAAAAAAACCACAAAGATAACAAGCAACTCATGTATGATACAATTTTACACATGGATTTTTGTATTTAATAGGATCACGTTGACTGTACGATTTGTACATATATGTTATCATGATAAAATAGATATACTATTTTGTCTTCTGCCTCTTTATTTAGAAAATATTGACTAAACAAATTGATGCAGAAAACAATATGTGGATTGTTTGCATCTAATGAGAGAAGTGTGTGTTTGTCAAAATTTATTTAAAAGATATGAATAAATAAATCAACTAAAACAAAAATGCGTCTGTGGCGTCTTTGAATCCAATGAGAGAGCAGATATCATGAATCTAAAGAGCCAGAAGCTGGCATGAAACTAATACGCATGAGCTAGCATGAATCAAAGGGGTGAGGTGCTAACATGAATGTAAAGACTAGCGTGAATCTAAGGGGCCAGATGTTGGCATGAATTTAAAGAGTGACATGATGGCATGAACATAGTGGGTGAGGCACTAGCATAATACAGACGATAAAACACTAGCATGAACCTAAGTGGCGAGGCACTAGCATGAATCTAAGGATAAGGTACTAGCATGAACCTTAGTGGCAAGGCACTAGCATGAATCTAGACGACAAAACGCTAGATGAACCTTAGTGGCAAGGCACTAGCATGAATCTAGACGACAAAACGCTAGATGAACCTTAGTGGCGAGGCAATAGCATGAATCTAGACGACAAAACACTAGCATGAACCTAAGTGGCGAGGCACCAGCATGAATCTAGGGGATAAGGCACTAGTATAAATCTAAAGGGCTATGCGCTAGCATAAATCTAACGAACGGGAAGCAAGCATGATTTTTAATAGCGAAAGGCTAGCATGAATATAAGGGGAGTGTGCTAGTTTGAATCTGAGGAGCAAGGTACTGGCATGAATCTAAGGGGCGATACGCTAGTATGAATCTAAGGGGCGATACGCTAGTATGAATCTAAGGAGCGAGGCACTAGCATGAATCTAAGGGGCCATAGCATCATGATTATCATCCTCATCACCATCATCATCATCGCATTATAAAAACTGTTCCAGCTTCTGGGCCATTAATGTGGCGTAGAAAATGGGATGGAAAAAAAAAGGTGAGCACAAAGGTAACCTCCCTGAGTGCGATGATCATACAAAAAATATGACAGAAACAGACAGAAATTTTTTTTAGAAAAGTGGGTGGCGTCATGAGGTAGTGACAGGACACACACCTGATGACATTCACACACAATGGGTGACAGACTGACTGACACAAATCCTGACAGATCACATCCGTCTTCTCACACAATGATTTCAACAATAGACGTGCAGAAAGAAAGAAGCAGAAGATTTTTGGCATTACGTGCAAAACCTACACGCCTTAATTAACAACTCTTGTATTCAGTACAAACACTACACGCCTTAACAACTGTAGTATTCAGTACAAACACTCCACGCCTTAACAACTCTTGTAGTCAGTACAAACACTACAAACATTAACAACTCTTGTATTCAGTACAAAAAATACAAGCATTAGCAACTCTTGTATTAAGTATAAAAAATACACGCCTTAACAACTCTTGTATTCAATACAAAAACTACACACCTTAACAACTCTTGTATTCAGTACAAACACTACACACCATAACAACTCTTGTATTCAGTACAAACACTACACACCTTAACAACTCTTGTATTCAGTATAAACACTACACACCTTAACAACTCTTGTATTCAGTACAAACACTACACACCTTAACAACTCTTGTATTCAGTACAAACACTACACACCTTAACAACTCTTGTATTCAGTACAAAAACTGCGCGCCTTAACAACTCTTCTAGTCAGTACAAACACTACACGTCTCAACAACTCTTGTATTCAGTACAAAAACTACACGTCTTAACACCTCTTGTATTCAGTACAAACACTACACGCCTTAACAACTCTTGTAGTCAGTACAAACACTACACACTTTAACAACTCTTGTATTCAGTACAAAAACAGCGCGCCTTAACAACTCTTGTATTCAGTACAAAAACTACACACCTTAACAACCCTTGTATTCAGTACAAAAACTACATGCCTTAACAACTCTTGTATACAGTACAAACACTACACACCTTAACAACTCTTGTATTCAGTACAAACACTACACACCTTAACAACCCTTGTATTCAGTACAAAAACTACATGCCCTAACAACTCTTGTATTCAGTACAAAAACTACACACCTTAACAACACTTGTATTCAGTAAAAAAAACTACACGCCTTAAAAACTCTTGCATTCAGTACAAACACTACATGCCTTAACAACTCTTGTATTCAGTACAAACACTACAACCTTAACAACTCTTGTATTCAGTACAAACACTACACGCCTTAACAACTCTTGTATTCAGTACAAACACTACACACCTTAACAATTCTTGTATTCAGTACAAAAACTACACGTCTTAACAACTCTTGTATTCAGTACAAAAACTACACGCCTTAACAACTCTTGTATTCAGTACAAACACTACACACCTTAACAACTCTTGTATTCAGTACAAACACTACACACCTTAACAACTCTTGTATTCAGTACAAAAACTACATGCTTTAACAACTCTTGTATTCAGTACAAAAACTACACACCTTAACAACTCTTGCATTCAGAACAAAAACTACACACCTTAACAACTCTTGTATTCAGTACAAACACTACACACCTTAACAACTCTTGTAGTCAGTACAAACACTACATACCTTAACAACTCTTGTATTCAGTACAAACACTACACACCTTAACAACTCTTGTATTCAGTACAAAAACTACACACCTTAACAACTCTTGTATTCAGTACAAACACTACACGCCTTAACAATCTTTGTATTCAGTACAAACACTACACACCTTAACAACCCTTGTATTCAGTACAAACACTACACACCTTAACAACTCTTGTATTCAGTACAAACACTACACACCTTAACAACTCTTGTATTAAGTACAAAAACTATACGTCTTAACAATTCTTGTATTCAGCACAAAAACTACACACCTTAACAACTCTTGTATTCAGTACAAACACTACACGCCTTAACAACTCTTGTATTCAGTACAAACACTACACACCTTAACACTTCTGGTATTCAGTACAAACACTACACGCCTTAACAACTCTTGTATTCAGTACAAAAACTACACTACAAAAACCACTCGTCTTAACACTTCTTGTATTCAGTACAAAAATTACACGCCTTAACAATCCTTGTATGCAGTACAAACACTACACACCTTAACAATCATTGTATGCAGTACAAACACTACACGCCTTAACAACTCTTGTATTCAGTACAAACACTACACACCTTAACAACTCTTGTATTCAGTACAAACACTACACGCCTTAACAACTCTTGTATTCAGTACAAACACTCCACACCTTAACAACTCTTGTATTCACTACAAACACTACACACCTTAACAACTCTTGTATTCACTACAAACACTACACGCCTTAACAACTCTTGTATTCACTACAAACACTACACGCCTTAACAACTCTTGTAATCAGTACAAACACTACACACCTTAACAACTCTTGTATTCAGTACAAACACTACACACCTTAACACTTCTTGTATTCAGTACAAACACTACACGCCTTAACAACTCTTGTATTCAGTACAAAAACTACACACCTTAACAACTCTTGTATTCAGTACAAAAACTACACGACTTAACAACTGTTGTATTCAGTACAAAAACTACACACCTTAACAACTCTTGTATTCAGTACAAACACTACACGCCTTAACTACTCTTGTATTCAGTATAAAAACTACACGTCTTAACAACTCTTGTATTCAGTACAAAAACTACCCACCTTAACAACTCTTGTATTCAGTACAAACACTACACGCCTTAACAACTCTTGTATTCAGTACAAAACACTACACACCTTAACAACTCTTGTATTCAGTACAAACACTACACACCTTAACACTTCTTGTATTCAGTACAAACACTACACGCCTTAAAAACTCTTGTATTCAGTACAAAAACTACACACCTTAAGAACTCTTGTATTCAGTACAAAAACTACACGCCTTAACAATCCTTGTATGCAGTACAAAACTACACTAACACACCTTAACAATCCTTGTATGCAGTACAAACACTACACGCCTTAACAACTCTTGTATTCAGTACAAACACTACACGCCTTAACAACTCTTGTATTCAGTACAAACACTACACGCCTTAACAACTCTTGTATTCAGTACAAACACTACACACCTTAACAACTCTTGTATTCAGTACAAACACTACACGCCTTAACAACTCTTGTATTCAGTACAAAAACTACACGTCTTAACAACTCTTGTATTCAGTACAAAAACTACACACCTTAACAACTCTTGTATTCAGTACAAAAACTACACGTCTTAACAACTCTTGTATTACCTCAGCCATCATCATCATCATCAGGTACCCTGCCGTATGGCGTTGGCGATCATGGATTTCCATCTGTCTCTATCTCTCGTTGCCCCTAGCATCTCCCCCATCCTCCTCGTCCCCAGCCACTCTGCAAGTCCGTCCAGCATTTTCTCCCTGGGTCTACCTGGTGCCCTCCTTCCCTCCAGCTTTCCCGTTGTGACCAGGTGCTCCAAATCCCCCTTCCTCACGAAATGGCCTGTAAATGTTGCCTGTCTTTTTCTAATCTTCCTTACGAGTGATCTACTTGTGTCTGCTTCCATCAAGACTGTCTCGTTTGTTTTCTTTGCTGTTCATGGAACTCTCAACATTCTTCTTAGGAACCACATCTCGGCTGCCTCAGTCTTGTTCTGGCTTTGCTTGTTGACTGTCCACGCCTCACATCGGTACAACAGGCATAGGCCTACTTATTTTTAACCGTGACAGATTTAATACGTACATTGAGTGGACTGACATCTGTTCAACTGTGTGTGTGTGTGTACATGTGTACATATCAGAGAGAGAAGGAGCAGGGGGGGGGGGGAGACATGAAAGACAAGAGAGCCGACAGAGACAGAGACGGAAGTTGAAAGAGAGAGACTACAGACAGATGAGAGAGAGAGGGGGGAGGGGGGGGGAGAGACAGGCAGACAGACAGAATGAGAATACAGAGAAGAGAAAGACAGACAGAGACAGAATGAGAACAGAGACAGACAGACGGACAGACAGACAGAGGTACAGTCAGACACAGAGAGAGAGGCAAACAGACAGACAGAGACAGAGACACAGAGAGACACAGAGAGAGAGCGAGACAGAGAGACAGACAGACAGACAGACAGAGACACAGACAGAGAGCGAGAGGAGAGAGAGAGAGAGAGAGAGAGAGAGAGAGATACATACATATTTTATACATAAAGAATGAGAACAGAGACAGGCAGAGACAGACAGAGACAGACAGACAGAGACAAGCAGACAGAGACAGAATGAGAATAGAGACAAAGACAAAGAGACAGAGACAGAAAGACAGAGACAGACAGAGAGACAGATAGGCAGACGGAGAGACAGACAGAGAGACAGAGACAGACAGAGACAGAGAGAGAGACAGAGATAGAGAGAGAGAGAGAGAGACAGCAGGAGGAAGAGAAGGAGGAACGGAATAAACAAGCAGACAGCCAGACAGATATAGCGATCTGATCCGAATCGATCTCTACCCCTACAGGAGATTAGTTAACCAAAGCGGTGTCGTTCTTTACAAAAACCTGCCAAACTCAGACCAAAACGCACCAAACCCAATGCCGACAACCTTATTTGGATGGTATATCCAGGTTCTCTCATACGATCATCATCTGCCAAGCGACGTTGTTGTTGCTGTTTGTTATCGTTTTTAAATCCAAAACAAGTGTGACTGCCCGCGTTCAAGCTTAAAAAAAAACAACAACAAAAAAACGAAAACAAATCAGAACGCGTGGGAGATAAGGACCCAAGATCAGTGTTGGGGGCCAGATACGTGCAAACAAACACTGAATGCATTTTAAACATCATAGTAGTTTAGCTGATTTTTGTAGTCCTCTTCTCTCACTGGACGAAGCAGCGTGGAAGTAATAGTCTTGTACACCTAATTTTTGTATTTAGTGTTTGTTCATTCGTGATCTTACGCCTACGCTTGACAAAGGCCAGTTGACCGAAAATTTGTGCCTGTTTTGTCTGGTTTGTATTAAATACGTGTTCTGATTTTTTTCCCCCGTCTTTTTTCTTTTTCCTGTTTTTAAATCCGTCCTGATTTTTGATCAAGATGACGTCATTAGCCAAACTGCCTCGATCTTCGAAATGCGTTGTGTGTTTACCTACCTACATGTGCTGGCAATCAACGCTGATCTAAATCAATACATGACGTAAAATCCTAAAATAGCAACTATTGTTTGAAACCGTCTCCACGTCTAGAGTACACGCACGTGCATACGCCACGCGATTACTGACTGCCTGTTTGGGTTTCGTGGGTTTCGATCGGGTATCGATGAAGAAAACAAACGAGACAGTCTTGATGGAGGCAGACACAAGTAGATCACTCATAAGGAAGATTAGGAAAAGGCCATTTTATGAGGAAGGGGGATTTGGAGCACCTGGTCACAACCGGAAAGCTGGAGGGAAAGAGAGCACCAGGTAGACCCAGGGAGAAAATGCTGGACGGACTTGCACTTGCAGGGTGGCTGGGGACGAGGAGGGTGGGGGAGATGCTGGGGACAACGAGAGATAGAGACAGATGGAAGTCCATAATCGCCAACGCCATGCGGCAGGGCACCTGATGATGATGATGATGATCGATGAAGAAGTACATCCAAACAAAAAGCCATTTCAAACCACTGATGATATCACTGTTGAGGTCAAGTTTACTTCAGCACTACAGTATGCAAAACAGAACGAGATATGAGAAGGAAAACGCGTAACCAAGTTGAACAACGTACGTTCTTATCTGTT
>JAPXFY010003197.1:7500-12500 GCA_030674185.1 Monoplex corrugatus
GTGCCAAGTTACATTTTATGTACACGCCAGATGCCAGGTAACATTTTATGTACACACCAGGTGCCAGGTAACATTTTATGTACACACCAGGTGGCAAGTTACATTTTATGTACACACCAGGTGCCAAGTAACATTTTATGTACACACCAGGTGCCAAGTTACATTTTATGTACACACCAGGTCCCAAGTTACATTTTATGTACACGCCAGATGCCAGGTAACATTTTATGTACACACCAGGTGCCAAGTTACATTTTATGTACACACCAGGTGCCAGGTAACATTTTATGTACACGCCAGGTGCCAGGTAACATTTTATGTACACGCCAGATGCCAGGTAACATTTTATGTACACGCCAGGTGCCAGGTAACATTTTATGTACACGCCAGGTGCCAGGTAACATTTTATGTACACGCCAGGTGCCAGGTAACATTTTATGTACACACCAGGTGCCAGGTAACATTTTATGTACACACCAGGTGCCAGGTAACATTTTATGTACACGCCAGGTGCCAGGTAACATTTTATGTACATGCCAGGTGCCAAGTTACATTTTATGTACACACCAGGTGCCAAGTTACATTTTATGTACACACCAGATGCCAGGTAACATTTTATGTACATGCCAGGTGCCAAGTTAAATTTTATGTACACACCAGGTGCCAAGTTACATTTTATGTACACGCCAGATGCCAGGTAACATTTTATGTACACACCAGGTGCCAAGTAACATTTTATGTACATGCCAGGTGCCAAGTTACATTTTATGTACACACCAGGTGCCAAGTTACATTTTATGTACATGCCAGGTGCCAAGTAACATTTTATGTACACACCAGGTGCCAGGTAACATTTTATGTACACACCAGGTGCCAAGTAACATTTTATGTACACACCAGGTGTCAAGTTACATTTTATGTACACACCAGGTGCCAAGTAACATTTTATGTACACACCAGGTGCCAAGTAACATTTTATGTACACACCAGGTGCCAAGTTACATTTTATGTACACACCAGGTGCCAAATAACATTTTATGTACACACCAGGTGCCAAGTAACATTTTATGTACATGCCAGGTGCCAAGTAACATTTTATGTACACACCAGGTGCCATGTTACATTTTATGTACACACCAGGTGCCAAGTAACATTTTATGTACACATCAGGTGCCAAGTAACATTTTATGCACACACCAGGTGCCAGGTAACAATTTATGTACACTTCAGGTGCCAAGTAACATTTTATGTACACACCAGGTGCCAGGTAACAATTTATGTACACATCAGGTGCCAAGTTACATTTTATGTACACACCAGGTGCCAAGTAACATTTTATGTACACACCAGGTGCCAGGTAACAATTTATGTACACATCAAGTGCCAAGTAACATTTTATGTACACACCAGGTGCCAAGTAACATTTTATGTACACATCAGGTGCCAAATAACATTTTATGTACACACCAGGTGCCAAGTACATTTTATGTACACACAGGTGCCAAGTACATTTTATGTACACGCCAGGTGCCAAGTAACATTTTATGTACACACAGGTGCCAAGTAACATTTTATGTACACATCAGTGCCAAGTAACATTTTATGTACACCAGGTGCCAAGTAACATTTTTTGTACACTCAGGTGCCAAGTAACATTTTATGTACCATCAGGTGCCAAGTAACATTTTATGTACACACCAGGTGCCAAGTTACATTTTATGTACACACCAGGTGCCAAGTTACATTTTATGTACACACAGGTGCAAGTAACATTTTATGTACACACAGGTGCCAAGTTACATTTTATGTACACACCAGGTGCCAAGTACATTTTATGTACACACAGGTGCCAAGTTAACATTTTATGTACACACAGGTGCCAAGTAACATTTTATGTACACGCCAGGTGCCAAGTAACAGTTTATGTACACACCAGGTGCCAAGTTACATTTTATGTACACCAGGTGCCAAGTACATTTTATGTACACACAGGTGCCAAGTCACATTTTATGTACACACCAGGTGCCAAGTTACATTTTATGTACACACCAGGTGCCAAGTAACATTTTATGTACACACCAGGTGCCAAGTAACATTTTATGTACACACCAGGTGCCAAGTAACATTTTATGTACAACGCCAGGTGCCAAGTTACATTTTATGTACACATCAGGTGCCAAGTCACATTTTATGTACACACCAGGTGCCAAGTCACATTTTATGTACACATCAGTGCCAGGTAACATTTTATGTACACACCAGTGCCAGGTAACATTTTATGTACACACCAGGTGCCAAGTAATATTTATGTACACACCAGGTGCCAAGTAACATTTATGTACACACCAGATGCCAGGTAACATTTTATGTACACACCAGATGCCAGTAACATTTTATTTACACACCAGGTACCATTTACATTTTATGTACACACCAGGTGCCAAGTAACATTTTATGTACACACCAGGTGCCAGGTAACATTTTATGTACACACCAGGTGCCAAGTTACATTTTATGTACACACCAGGTGCCAAGTAACATTTTATGTACACACCAGGTGCCAAGTTAAATTTATGTACACACCAGGTGCCAAGTAACATTTTATGTACACACCAGGTGCCACGTTACATTTATGTACACACCAGTGCCAAGTTACATTTTATGTACACACCAGGTGCCAGGTAACATTTTATGTACACACCAGGTGCCAGGTAACATTTTATGTACACACCAGGTGCCAAGTTACATTTTATGTACACACCAGGTGCCAAGTAACATTTGTACCAGTGCAAGTCTTTTACATCCAGGTGCCAAGTTACATTTTATGTACACAGGTGCCAAGTAACATTTTATGTACATCCAGGTGCCAAGTTACATTTTATGTACACACAGGTGCCAAGTTACATTTTATGTACACATCAGGTGCCAGTAACATTTTATGTACACACCAGGTGCCAAAACTTTTATGTACACACCAGGTGCCAAGTACATTTTATGTCACACCAGGTCCAAGTAACATTTTATGTACACCAGGTGCCAAGTACATTTTATGTACACACCAGGTGCAAGTTACATTTTATGTACACGCCAGGTGCCAAGTAACATTTTATGTACACATCAGGTGCCAAGTACATTTTATGTACACACCAGGTGCCAAGTAACATTTTATGTACACATCAGGTGCCAGTAACATTTTATGTACACACAGGTGCCAGTAACATTTTATGTACACACCAGGTGCCAAGTAAATTTTATGTACACACCAGGTGCCAAGTTAACATTTTATGTACACACCAGATGCCAAGGTAACATTTTATGTACACACCAGTGCCAGTAACATTTTATTACACACCAGGTACCAAGTTACATTTTATGTACACACCAGGTGCCAAGTAACATTTTATGTACACACCAGGTGCCAGGTAACATTTTATGTACACACCAGGTGCCAAGTTACATTTTATGTACACACCAGGTGCCAAGTAACATTTTATGTACACACCAGGTGCCAAGTTAAACTTTTATGTACACACCAGGTGCCAAGTAACATTTTATGTACACACCAGGTGCCAGTACATTTTATGTACACACCAGGTGCCAAGTTACATTTTATGTACACACCAGGTGCCAGTAACATTTTATGTACACACCAGGTGCCAAGTAACATTTTATGTACACACCAGGTGCCAAGTTACATTTTATGTACACACCAGGTGCCAAGTAACATTTTATGTACACACCAGGTGCCAAGTTACATTTTATGTACATGCCAGGTGCCAAGTTACATTTTATGTACATGTCAGGTGCCAAGTAACATTTTATGTACATGCCAGGTGCCAAGTTACATTTTATGTACATGCCAGGTGCCAAGTCACATTTTTATGTCTGCGCCACGTGCCATGTTACATTTTATATACGCGCCACGTGCCATGTTACATTTTTTTTATACGTGCCATGTGCCAAGTAACATTTTTATACAAGATACAAGATACAAGATTTTTATTTAGCCCAAAGCAACACAATGGGAAATTGTTTTGGCATTCGCATTAAAATACATATAGGCACAAGAACGCATAAACACATGTACACACATACTCTTACTCTCTCTCACTCTCTCTTTCACCCCTCTCTCACCCTCTTCCTTCCCTCATCTCTCTCCCCCTCCCTCTTTGTCGAAACAATATCAAAGATAATGACTAAATCTAAATATGTACGGTTAAAAAAGCACATCATAAGAGTCAGATGCCTTGGTCAGGACTTTTAACAATGGACAAAAAGGGCAATACTCATTGAAAAACAACTTTGGTAGGTATAGAAAAAATTTGATTAAAGATGCAACACGATATGCACATTAAAATCAAAATGAGTTAAATACAATAAAATGAGTATGTAGACTAAGAGGACAAGGTTAAACAAGAGAAGAACAAGAACAAGATTTTGTTTTAGCCCATGCTCAGACACGTGGAAAATGTTTTGGCTATGCATACAATCACACTCACGCATCACAACAATTACAATGTTCAACATCATAAAAGACAAATTCGTTGGTCATCCACTGAATCGAAGAAACATACGCACACAACACACACACACTCTCACGCCAAGGCGCCCATATCCAAGCCACCTTAGCCCTGCCAGCTAATTAATTTAACAGCGCGCATCTGTCTTTCCCTTCCCCTCTCCACACCACCCTCACCCATCCAGTGGTGGGCCACAGGCACACATTGAAGTATAGGCTTACAGATTGACCTAGATTCGACTAGGCCTACTCTGTGCCAGTATCAGTCACTTCCTACACTCAGTCCCTCCCGAAAGATCGTAGCAGTTACAAAGCACTGCTGTAGAGTGGTGGACTCTGGTCAAACCTGCCTGGCTAAAAATACAAGATACAAGATAAAATATTCTATTTAGCCCAGAACATCACAATGGGAAATTGTTTTGGCATTCGCATTAAAATACACACAGGAACAAGAACGCATAAACAAATGTACACACATGCT
>JAPXFY010003198.1:0-5000 GCA_030674185.1 Monoplex corrugatus
TGTGTTACCACAACAACATTTGTGTCCTGCAAATACACAGATCCACACACACACACACACACACACACACACACACACACACACACACACACACACACACACACACACACACACACACAAACACACACACACACACACACACACACATACACACACATACACATACACATACATACAGACACATGCATACACATAGACACACACAAACACACAAACACACACACACACACACACATACACACACACACACACACGATGACAGTCACTGTTGTTGGCAGTATAAATCATATACACCAGCGTACTGACCTTCAGCTTTTGGCAATCCCTGGCTTTTCAGCAAAATGCGCTAAATACCTCATTGTCCCTGCTAGTTTACGATTCTTTCCATCATGGCTAATGAGATTTAAGATATGTCCATGTGCATGTAGATATGCCATCATCATCATCATCATCATCAGGTGCCCTGCCGCATGGCGTTGGCGACCATGGACTTCCATTTGTCTGTATCTCTCGTTGCCCCTAGCATCTCCCCCACCCTCCTTGTCCCCAGCCACTCTGCAAGTCCGTCCAGCATTTTCTCCCTGGGTCTACCCGGTGCTCTCTTTCCCTCCAGCTTTCCCGTTGTGACCAGGTGCTCCAAATCCCCCTTCCTCATAAAATGGCCTATATATGTTGCCTGTCTTTTCCTAATCTTCTTTATGAGTAATCTACTTGTGTCTGCCTCCATCAAGACTGTCTCGTTTGGGGTTTTTTTGCTGTCCATGGAACTCTCGACATTCTTCTTAGAAACCACATCTCGGCTGCCTCAATCTTGTTCTGGCTTTGTTTGTTGACTGTCCACGCCTCACATCCGTACAACAGTATTGGTTCTATATAACATTCACGAACTCTCTTCCTGATGTTAATAATTGATATGCCATGGCTGTTCAAAACAATCAGATTTAAGATATGTCCATGTGAATGTAGATATGCCATGGCTGTTCAAAACAGATTTAAGATATGTCCATGTGAATATACATATGCCATGGCTGTTCAAAACAGATTTAAGATATGTCCATGTGAATGTAGATATGCCATGGCTGTTCAAAACAGATTTAAGATATGTCCATGTGAATATACATATGCCATGGCTGTTCAAAACAGATTTAAGATATGTCCATGTGAATGTAGATATGCCATGGCTGTTCAAAACAGATTTAAGATATGTCCATGTGAATATACATATGCCATGGCTGTTCAAAACAGATTTAAGATATGTCCATGTGAATGTAGATATGCCATGGCTGTTCAAAACAATCAGGAGACAAATCATTGCGTTTCGTGAATAATGTTTGTTATACTTCTTAAATATTTAGTGAATGATGTTTGTTATACTTCTTAAATATTTAGTGAATAATATTTGTAACACTTCTTAAATATTTAGTGAATAATATTTGTAATACTTCTTAAATATTTAGTGAATAATATTTGTAATACTTCTTAAATATTTAGTGAATAATGTTTGTAATACTTCTTAAATATTTAGTGAATAATATTTGTAATACTTCTTAAATAATTAGTGAATAATATTTGTAATACTTCTTAAATATTTAGTGAATAATATTTGTAATACTTCTTAAATATTTAGTGAATTCTGTTTGTAATACTTCCTGAATATTTAGTGAATAACGTTTGTAATACTTCCTGAATATTTAGTGAATAACGTTTGTAATACTTCCTGAATATTTAGTGATAGTAAGTGAATAATGTTTTAATAGTTCTTAAATATCTAGTGAATAATGTTTGAGATATTTCTTGAATGTTTAGTGAATAATGTTTGTAAAACTTCTTCAACATTCAGTGAATATGTTTGTAATACTTCATGAATATGTAGTGAATAATGTTTGTAATACTTCTTAAATATTTAGTGAATATTTGTAATACTTCTTAAATATTTAGTGAATAATATTTGTAATACTTCTTAAATACTTAGTGAATTCTGTTTGTAATACTTCTTAAATATTTAGTGAATAATATTTGTAATACTTCTTAAATATTTAGTGAATAACGTTTGTAATACTTCCTGAATATTTAGTGAATAACGTTTGTAATACTTCCTGAATATTTAGTGATAGTAAGTGAATAATGTTTTAATAGTTCTTAAATATCTAGTGAATAATGTTTGAGATATTTCTTGAATGTTTAGTGAATAATGTTTGTAAAAACTTCTTCAACATTCAGTGAATATGTTTGTAATACTTCATGAATATGTAGTGAATAATGTTTGTAATACTTCCTGAATATTCAGTGAATAATGTGTGTAATATTTCCTGAATTTGTAGTGAATAATGTTTGTAATACTTATAATAATAATAATAATTACAATATTTATATAGCGCAAAATCTTGATAAAATCAAATCTAAGCGCTGAAGCAGACACACACGCAGGCACGCACGCTCGCACACACACGCACGCACACATACAGACACACACACACACACACACACACACACATACACACACACCCACACACACGCATGGCTATAAATGGGGAGAAAGAATAAAAGCAATAAAAGCAAGAATAAAAGCAATGGAAAATTATAGAGAGCATAGCATACAATTATATATTATAACCATGTGATTCCCTCCGAGCGGAGACAGGCTGCAGAGGGGAGGGTTGAGTGAGGTTAGGATTTTATGCAGGAGAGAAAAGGTGAGTTTTGAGAGCGGACTTGAAGGAGACAAAAGTAGGTTGCTGACGGACTGAGAGAGGAAGTTTGTTCCAGGAGAGTGGACCAGAAACAGAGAAGGCTCGTGGACCATAGGTATTGAGCTTAGTGCGTGGAAAGCGAAGAGTCAGAGGATCAGAGGCAGAGCGGAGGGTACGTGAGGGAACATAGATCTCAAGTAGGCTTGACAGGTAATCGGGGGCTGCGTTATTGAGGCTTTTGTAGTGAATAATGTTTGTAACACTTCTGAATTGTAGTGAAAATGTTTAATGCTTCCTGAATTTGTAGTGAATAATGTTTGTAACACTTCCTGAATTTGTAGTGAATAATGTTTGTAATACTTCTCGAATATTTAGTGAATAATGTTTGTAATACTTCTCGAATATTTAGTGAATAATGTTTGTTGGTGTATTTTCTGAATGAGTTGTCCATGACATAAAACAATTTCAATCAAAACTCCTCAATACGACAAAATCTTCACATCACACACTAAACACACACACACAACTCACCACACACACACACACACACACACACACACACACACACACACACACACACACATATGGCATCACACACACACGCACGTAAGCACACATACACACACAAACACTACGCACGCACACACACACACACCATACGCACAACACCACACACACACACACACTTACACATAAGCAACACACACACGCACGTAAGCAACACACACACCACACACACACAACACACACCATACACACACACACACACACACACATACACACCACACACACACACACACACACACACACACACACACACACACACACACACACACACACACACACCACACACACAGTAGAAATATTCTGGCCACTGAAGTCAAACTCGTTGCACATCGATAGACTCTGTCTGTCTGTCTGTCTGTCTGTCTGTCTGTCTGTCTGTCTGTCTCGCTGTCTGTCTCTCTGTCTGTCTGTCTGGTGTCTGTCTGTCTGTCTGTCTGGTGTCTGTCTGTCTCTCTGTCTGTCTGTCTGTCTGTCTGTCTGTCTGTCTGTCTGTCTATCTGTATGTCTGTCTGTTTCGTTCTTTCAACAGTCAGCTCGGACTGTCTGTCTGTCTGTCTGTCTGTCTGTCCGTCCGTCTGTCTGTCTGTCTGTCTCTCTCTCTCTCTCTCTCTCTCTCTCTCTCTCTCTCTCTCTCTCTCTCCCTCCTTCCAAGTCATTTCAGACAGAAAGTGTAGATAAGCATCCTGACCAAATTTGCCCGAAACTACTCACCGGTTGAGGGGGTACCCTTGAGGTGGTGGGTACCCCTGCGGAGGAGGCCCTGCATAGCCTTGGGGTGGGGCAGCGTACCCAACAGGCTGTGAGGGAGGGTAGGCCGCGCCTGTAGGTCCCGGGGTGTAGGCTGGGGGTACCTCTGCGTCTTTGGATGGGTCCGCCATGGCAACTCGTGTGTCTGCCAAAATGGACAGCGGCCAGATGTGAACCACAATATGTGATATTGTGCAGTATGGCACGATATGACACAATAATTATGGTAAAATACGACAAGAACCATGTTGAAAGGAAAGAGGATTTATATGTTTGTGACCACGTAGCTATGTTAACCCCTTGACTCCCGCACCCTATACACCAACTGCAAAATCTTAACCCTTTGACTCCCGTACCCTATACACCAACTGCAAAATCTTAACCCTTTGACTCCCGCACCCTATCCACCAACTGCAAAATCTTAACCCTTTGACTCCCGCACCCTATCCACCAACTGCAAAATCTTAACCCTTTGACTCCCGTACCTTATCCACAACTGCAAAATCTTAACCCTTTAACTCCCGCACCCTATCCACCAACTGCAAAATCTTAACCCTTTGACTCCCGCACCCTATCCACCAACTGCAAAATCTTAACCCTTTGACTCCCGCACACTATCCACCAACTGCAAAATCTTAACCCTTTGACTCCCGCACCCTATCCACCAACTGCAAAATCTTAACCCTTTGACTCCCGCACACTATCCACCAACTGCAAAATCTTAACCCATTGACTTCCTCACCTTATCCACCAGTTTCCTGCAGTAATCTGGTGGACAGGGTGAGGAATCAAAGAGTTTTGTTTTTGCTTTGGTAGCATAGTTGGCAATGCAGAATGCTGGTGGACAGGGTGCGGGAGTCAAAAGGTTACAAGAAAACGTGCCACACATTATTACATAAAATTGGCCTTAATCGACAAAACAAAATCATCGCCAAAGAACTGACTGAATTCAGAAAACGGACGAGAACGAAGAGCTAACACTGAACACATGTTTCT